>PVJI01024679.1:0-21585 GCA_004026765.1 Micronycteris hirsuta
AGCCCATGGAGGCGGGACCTGAGCACACAATGGCGTCTTCTCCGCTCTCCGCACCCACACCGCCTCCTGCAAGCACTTCGGGCCCCTCTGCACTGGCTCCGGGGGTCGCTCCGGGGTCGGTGGACGGGCTGCACAGCTCCAATCCCCCGAGGGTCTCCCCAGCGAACTTTCCTGTGAGGCCGGGAGTTCCTCCGGCCACGGACTCCACCCCCTCACTTGCTCTCAATCTGCGCCATTGGGTTGCACCCTGCTTTCTTTCCGGGTTTCTCTGCACACGAATGCAGACCTGCCGAGTCCACCGGTCTCTCGGCCCTGCTGGGTCTGGATGAGCCGGGCGCAGACCGAGCTTCAGTCGGTCCCCATCTGGGTATGCTTCAGCCCCGCGGGGACCGCCCCTCCAACCGCGGACCTGCCGTCTGCTCACCTGCTTGCCGCGGGGTCGCCGAGCGCTCTCCCTTCGCTCTGCACCTTCTGGCTCACCAAACTTGATGAATGTATCTTCTTTAATTCCTTGGTTGTCGGACTTCCTCTCAATATGATTTTCTGTCAAATCTGGCTGTGTTTGGATGTGTAGATTTCTGATTTTTTCCCTTGTTTGGTTGTGCGAGGCGGCACGGCACATTCACCTATGCCGCCATCTTAGGAAGTCTTAGGTGTGGTTCTTAACAACTGTGAGCTTGCTGTCATTTTACTGTTCATATTTTTTACCTTCTTTTACTTAGATAAATCTAACATTTCATTTAATAAAGGCTGGGTGATGATGAACTCCTTGAACTTGACCTTATCTGAGAAGTACTTTACCTGCCCTTCCATTCTAAATGAAAATTTTGCTGGATAGAGTATTCTTGGATGTAGGTTCTTGCCTTTTATGACTTGATATACTTCTTTCCAGCCCCTTCTTGCCTGTAAGGTCTCTTTTGAGAAAGCAGCTGACAGTCTTATGGGAACTCCTTTGTAGGTAACTATCCCCTTTTCTCTTGCTGCTTCTAGGATACTCTCCTTATTTTTAATCTTCGGTGATTTCATTATGATGTGTCTTCGTGTATTCATCTTTGAGACCAGCTTCTTTGGGACTCTCTGAGCTTTCTGGACATCCTGAAAGTGTATTTCCTTTGCCAGACTGGGGAAGTTCTCCTTCATTATTTGTTCAAATAAGCTTTCAATCCCTTAGTTTTCCTCTTCTCCTTCTTGCACCCCTTTGATTCAGATGTTGGAATGTTTAAAATTCTCCCAGAGTTTCCTTAGCCTGTCCTCATTTCTTTGAATTCTTGTTTCTTCATTCCTTTCTGGTTTTATGTTTTTCTCTTTCTTCTGGTCCACACCATTGATTTGAGTCTCAGTTTCTTTCCCATCACTATTGGTTCCCTGTACATTTCCCCCCATTTCTCTTAGTGTATTCTTAATATTTTCATTTAATTTGCAACTAAATTCAACCAATCCTGTGAGCATCCTGATTACCAGTGTTTTGAACTGTGCATCTGATAGGTTGGCTATCTCTTCATCACTTAGTTGTATTTTTTCTGGAGTTTTGATCTGCTCTTTCATTTGGAACATCCTTCCCTTTCTCGGCATGTCTGTGACTTCAAGGGGTAAATGTGGGACCACCAGCTCCACCAGCCACTGCCTTGCCCGCCTCAGGTCTCCGTGCTGCCTTGCTGGGAGTCCTATCCACTTGGCTGCCCATCTCTGCCCCTCCTACCAGTCTGGATGAATGTTTCTTCTTTAACTCTTTGGCTGATGGACTTCCATAGAGTTCGATTTTCTGTCAGTTCTGGTTGTTTTTTGTTTTTAAATTTGTTGTTGTCCTTCTTTTGGTTGTGTGAAGAGGCACAGTGTGTCTACCTATGCCTCCATATTGGCCAGAAGACTACCATATATAGTTTATGATAAAATTTATGATAAATGAACCAATAGGAACAAAATAGAAGAAAAACCACAGTACGGTCAATAATGACAGATTAGCAAGGTTTAATAAAGGTGGAAAGGAAATAATATTATTAGAAAGAACTTCCGGCCAAGATGGAGGTGTAGGTAGACACATTATGCCTCCTCACACAACCAAAAGAGGGAAACAACAATTTAAAAACAAACAAAAAGAAAACAGATCTGACAGAAAATCCAACTGTATGGAAGTCCAACAACCAAGAAGTTAAAGAAGACACGTTCATCCAGACCAGTAAACAGGGTGGAGCCGGACAGAGAGCATGCGGCAACCCTGCAGTTTGTGGAGTGGTGGCGACAATGCTGCAGCTTCCCAGAGAGGCCTGCAGCTGGTGCACTCAGCAGAGCCCATGGCCAGTGCACCAAGAGAAGCCCACGGCTGGCCGACCAGGACCCACCAGGCTGAGATTGGTGGATGGGGCGGTCCCTCATACGTAAGCAGATAGATCAGGAGGAAAAGCTGGGGAGTGGAGCAGATTGCACAGCCCACCAATGTAGAAAAATAAAGCTTTAAACCACTGACTGAAAACACGTGTGGGGCTTGAGGCAGTGGTGGGAGGAACTCCCAACATTGTGGCAGAGTTCATTGAAGAGAACCACAGGGACTTAGATCTGCACAGTCCCACCCACCCAGGAACCTGCACAGAGGGGCCCAATTTGCTTGTGGGTGTCGGTGCAGAGTGGAGCAAGCTCCATTGTTCTGTCTCAGGCCCTGCCCCCACAGGCAGTGTCACAACACAATGAAGTGCACTACCCCTCCCTGGTGAACACCTAAGGCTCCACCCCTTACTAGATAACAGGTGCACTGAGACAAAAAATAATGGCCCAAATGAAAGAACAGTTCAAAGCTCCAGAAAAAATATAACTCATCAGCGAAGAGATAGCCAACCTATCAGATGCACTGTTCAAAACCCTGGTTATCAGGATGCTCCAGGAACTTATTGGGTACTTCAACAGCATAAAAAATAAAATAAAATAAAATAAAATAAAATAAAATAAAATAAAATAAAGCAACCCAGACAGCAATGAAGGTTGCATGATGTGAAATAAAGAAAAATCTACAGGGAACCAACAGTGATGGGAAGGATATCAGGACTCAAATCAACCGTTTGGAGCAGAAGGAAGAAAGAGACACTCAACCAGAACAGAATGAAGAAATGAGAATTAAAAAAAAAAAATGAGGAGAGGCTTAGGAACCTCCAGGACATCTTTAACCTTTCCAACATCTGAATCACAGGGGTACCAGAAGAAGAAGAGCAAGACCAAGAAATTGAAAACTTATTTGAAAAAATAATGAAGGAGAACTTCCCTAATCTGGCAAAGAAAATAGACTTACAAGAAGTCCAGGAAGCTCAGAGAGTCTGAAAGAAGTTGGACCCAAGGAGGAACACACTGAGGCACATCATAATTACATTACCCAAGATGAAAGATAAGGAGAGAATCTTAAAAGCTGCAAGAGAAAAGGAAACAGTTACCTGCAAAGGAGTTCCCATTAGAGTATCAGCTTTCTCAAAAGAAACCTTGCAGGCAAGAAGGGGTTAGAAAGAGGTATGCAAAGTCATGAAAGGCAAGGACCTCCATCCAAGATTACTCTGTCCAACAAAGCTATCATTTAGAATGGAAGGGCAGATAAATTGCTTCCCAGATAAAGTCAAGTTAAAGAAGTTCATCATCACTAAGCCCTTATTATATGAAATGTTAAAGGGACTTATCTAAGACAAAGAAGATGATCAAAACTATGCATAGTAAAATGACAATAAACTCAAAATTATCAACAACTGAACCTAAAAACAAAAAAACAAGAACAAACTAAGTGAACAACTAGAATAGTAACAGAAACACAAAAATGGAGATGACATGGAGCATTATCATCATGGAGGGGGTGGGGGAGAGAAGATGGGAAAAGTACAGGGAATAAGAAGTGTAAATGGTGGATATAAAATAGACAGCGGTGTTAAGAATAGTATGGATCTTAATTTTCATCGTGAATATTTTTCTTTCCATGGCCTTAAAATACAAGAAATTAGTAGTTAAAATATTAAAACCATAAGAAAAAGTTTTGACAGGCACACTCAAGTTGACTTATGTCACTTCTTTTCAATTCATCTAAGCATCCTTCTGACCATGGAGGTTTCAAGAGAAGATGAATTTCCAAATGTAATAAATACTACATTTAAAATTTTTAAAAAAGAAATGGAGAAGCCAAATAACATTTTTGTATGACCTATGGATATGAACTGTGTTGGGTGAATGCTGGAGAGTGAGGTGGGCAAGGTGGAGGGGAATAAAGGGAAGAAAAGTGGCATATGTTAAAAACAAAAAGAGAATCTTAAAAGTAGCAAGGAATAAATGGCTAGTAACATTCAAGTGAAGAAAAATGGGATAACTATAATAGCATAATCAATAAAATATATTTTAAAAGAAAAAATAAACTATATATTGTACTCTTCCCTTTTCTTACTTCATTTTACCATGGTCTTTACCCTTTTTACTTATATCTGAAATTCTATTTTCTCCCTTTCTTCACTGTGTTTCTATTTCTTACTCTTATTATTTCTCCTCTCTCTTACCTCTCACAATCATTTTCTCTCTTTTAATCATCTTATATTCTTAATATCTTTCCAGCTTTATTAGACTTTGCTCAGTTTCTGTTCATATTGCTGATGAGGTGGGGGACATTATTGCTGGCATGGATTTGGTGTACTGGGTAGTTTTGCTCTGTTCAGCCAACACCTTTACAACAGCATAGAAAACACGGTGGGGGTCGTGACTGTCAGTCAGCCAGCCATAGGGGAGAACCAAACAATGATTGAGCCATCAATAATCAAAGCTCAAGTACAACAAAAGAGCCCGTATAAACTGAGTGAAGGGCATCACTAGAGCATCCAGATCAGGTGATCAAAGAGATTGCACTACTGAGTCCCACAGACCTCCTACCACAGAAGTCCATCCCATGAAGACAGGAACTCAAGGCAGAGCAATCTGATATACAGAAACAAAGAGAGTCATCAGAAATTAGGAGAGAAAGAAACAAATGCCAATCAAAGGAAAAAGATGAAGTTCCAGAAAAAGAGCTAAATGAAACTGAGGCAAGCAATCTATTAGACATAGAATTCAAAATAAAGCTTATAAGGATGCTCGAAGAACTCAGTAAGAATGATAAGAAATTTTATGGGAGGTACAAGGAACGTAGAGGGAATTAAAGCAGCATTTAAAATGACACAGAAACTGTGAGTAAGAACCATGAGGAAATGAAGAATACAATATTGGAAATGAATACAGTAGAAGGAATTAAAAGCAGGCGAGATGAAGCCAAGACCAAAATACTGAACTGGAAGATGAGGTAGGAAAAAACACCCAGTCAGATCAACAAAATTTAAAAAGACACAAAAAGAATGAGGATAGTAAGGACACATGAAGACAACATGAAATCTAACAACATTCACATCTTAGGAATATCAGAAGGAGAATAAAATGAGCAAGGGAAAGAAACTCTGTCTGAAAAAAAAATGACAGAAAAGTTCCCTAACTTAGTGAAAGAAAATGTCATTCAATTTCAGGAAGCACAGAGTCCCAATCAAGATATATCCAAACAGGCCTACTCAAAGACACATTATAATTAAAATGGCATATGTTAAAAACAAAAAGAGAATCTTAAAAGCAGCAAGGAATAAATGGCTAGTAACATTCAAGTGAACTCCAATAAGGCTATCAGCTGATTTCTCAACAGAAACACTACAAGCCTGAAGGAGTAGGCACAAAATATTTCAAGGAGTGGAAATCAAGGACATGCAACCAAGACCCTTCTATCCAGCAAGGCTCTAATTTAAAATTGAAGGTGAAATAAGCAATTTCCCTAACAAAAGAATACATGTACACCAAGGAAGCACTGCAAGATATGCTAAAGTAACAAGAAGAAGAAAAGAAGAAGGAGGAGGAGGAAAAGGAGGAGGAGGAGAAGAAGAAGAAGAAACAGAGAGAAAGAGAGAGACAGAGAGAAAGAGAGAGGAACACATGTGCTAAGGTTAAAATGGCAATGAACAAGTACCTATCAATAATAATTTCAAATGCAAATGCATTAACTGTTTCAATCAAATGTCTTAGGGTAGCTGAGTGAATAAGAAAACAAAATCTGTATATAGGATGTCTACAAGAGACCCACCTCAAAACAAAAGATCTACACAGTCTGAACGTGAAAGAGTGGAATAATATATCAAGCAAATGGATATGACAAAAGAGGCTGGGGTAGCAATACTTATATAAGACAAAATAGACTTCAAAACAAAGGTCATAATAAGAGACAAATGTCACTACATAATTCTAAAGAGAGTGGTGCAACAAGCAGATATAACCTTTTGTAAACATAGATGCACCCAAATTAGTAGCACCTAAATTAATAAGGAAAACCTTGGAGGAGTTTAAGGAGATCAACGACAAGTCAATCCTTGTAGGGGTTTTAACACTCCACTCTCAACAATGGATAGATCTTCCAAACAAATAATCAACGAGGATATTGTGGCATTGAATAACACTGTAGGTCAATTTGATTTAATTGATACTTACAGGACATTTACCCCAAAGAAGCAAAGTATACATTACTTTAATATTCACATGGAATATTTTCAAGTATAGAACACATGGTAGGGCACAAAACAAGCCTGAGCAAATTTAAGAAAATTCAAATAATATCAAGAATCTTCTTGGATCACAATGGCTTGAAACTAGAAACCAACCTCAAGGAAAAAACTCAAAAAAAATTAAATACATGGAGACTGAATAACATGGTATTAAATAATGAATGGGTTAACAATGAGATGAAATAAATAAAAAAGTATCTGGAAACAGTGAAAATGAACACACATCAACCTTAAACTTATGGGACTCACACAGCCAAGGCAGTTTTGAGAAGAAAGTTCATAACAATACAGACCTCCCTAAAGAAGATAGAAAAATCTAAAATAAACATTCTATCCTACCTCTAAAATAACTAGAGGAACAAAAACAAGCAAAGCCCAGAGCATGTAGAAGGAAATAATAAAGATCACAGCAGAATCAAATGACATAGAGACTAGTGTATCAAAAAACTGCAATGCATTTACACAATGGAATACTACAGAGCAGAAAGAAGGAGCTTCTACCTTTTGTGGCAGCATGGATGGAACTAGAGAGCATTATGCTAAGTGAAGTAAGCCAGGCAGTGAAAGACAAATACCATATGATCTCACCTATAGGTGGAACCTAACCAACAAAATAAACAAGCAAGCAAACTATGACCAGAGACATAAATTTTTGAAATAAAGAACAAACTGAAAGTAACCAAAGGGAGGGGAGAAGGAGATAACAGGGGAAAGAAGGTATAGAGTTGTCAAGGAATGTGTATAAAGGACCCATGTACAAAGTCAAAGGAGGGAAGGATGGAGGGTGGGAGGTAGGTGTGGGTGGGGCAGGGAAGAGTGGTGATGGGAAAATGGAGACAACTGTATTTGCACAACAATAAAAAATGATACAAAATTTTTAAAAATTCAAATAATTAATGAATGCCATAACTGGGTCTTTGAAAAGATAGACAAAATCAACAAACCTTTAACCAGACTCATCAAGAAAAAAGAGAGGAGCAAATAAAATCATAAACAAAAGAGAAGTAACAACTGATACCACAGAAATAAAAAGGACTGTAAGAAATTACTATGAACAAATATTGGTACTATGTTATTATTTGTTACTATGAACAAAAACAGGATTATAAGAAATTGAAAAACCTAGGTAAAATGGACAAATTTCTGGAAACATACAATCTCCCAAAACTGAATCCAAAAGAAGCAGAAAGCCTACATAGACCAATAATATCCAGTAAAATTGAAGCAGTAATTACATAGACAATGGAATACTATGCAGCAAAAAGAAGGAACTCCCCTGGCTGGTGTAGCTCAGTGGATTGAGCGCGGGCTGGGAACCAAGCGGTCCCGGTTCGATTCCCAGTCAGGGCACATGCCTGGGTTGCGGGCCAGGTCCCCGTGAGGGCCATGTGAGAGGCAACCATACATTGCTGTTTCTCTCCCTCTCTTTCTCCCTCCTTTCCCCTCTCTCTCTAAAAATAAATAAAAATAAAATCTTTTAAAAAAAGAAGGAACTCCTACTTTTTGTGACAGCATGGATGGAACTGGAGAATATTATGCTAAGTGAAATAAGCCAGTCAGTGAAAGACAAACACCATATGTACTCACCTATAAGTGGAACTTAATGAAAAAAATAAACTAATGAACAAAATAGAACCACAGCCGTGGAAACATGGAACAGACTGATAGTGACCAGAAGGGAGGAGGGAGGAATCTAACAGTGGAAATAAAGGGAAGGGGCTAGTTAAAGAGCATGTATGAATGACCCATGGACATGGACAATAGTGTGAAAGTTGACTGTGGGAATGGGCTTGTAAAGGGTGGAGAAAAGCAAAAGGAGAAAATTTGGACAACTGTAATAGAATAAAAATTTAAAAATAATAAAATTAGAATTACTAATAAAATTTATATATTAATAGTTTTGAAAAAAAACATAACCTCCAAGAACACAAATACCCTGGACTGGATGACTTCATGGAAAAATTTTACCAAACGTTCAAAGGAGAACTAAAACTTAACCTTCTCAAACTATTCTAAAAATTTCAAGAAGAAGGAAGACTCCCAAACTATTTATGAGGGCAATGTTATCCTGATTCCAAAAACCAGGTAAAGACACAACAAAGAAAGAAAATTACAGGCCAATATCTATGACCAATTTAGATGTTAAAATCCTCAACAACATACTGGCAATACAGATCCAGCAATACCTCAGATAGATCATACAGCATGTTCAAGTGGGATTTCTACCAGGGATGTAAGGATGGTATAACATTCACAAATCTATAAACATAATCCATCACATAAAGAAAACAAAAAGCAAAATTACACGGTCATATCAATATATGCTGAAAAAGCATTTGACAAAATCCAGTACCCATTTATGATAAAAAAAAATACTTAAACAAGTGGAAATAAAGGGAGCATACCTCAACCTGATAAAGGCTATATACAAGATGGGCAAAAACTAAATGCATTTCCCTTTAGATCAGGAGGAGGACAAGTGTGCCTGCTCTCATGACTCTTATTAAACCCAGTACTAGAACTTTTAGCTACAGTGATTAGACAAGAAAAAGAAAAAAAAAGTCATCCAAATTGGAAAGGAGGAAGTAAAACCATCATTATTTGCAGATGACATGACTGTGTACATATAAAACCCTACAGTCTCCACAAAAATACTACTCAACCTATTAAGTGAGTTCAGCAAATTATCAGGATTCAAAGACAATATTCAGAAATTGATGGCATTCTGGTAAACCAATAAATAATAGAGTATCAGAAAAACAAAGAAAAAACCTATTTACTATAGCAACAAGAAAAATAAAGTACTGAGGAATAAATGTAACCAAGGAGGTACAAGACCTATACTCAGAAAACTATAGAACACTGAAGAAAGATATTAATGAAGATACAAATAAGTGGAAGGATATACTGTGTTCACAGATTGGTAGAATTAACATCAATAAAATGCCCATACCACCCACAGCAATCTATAGCTTTAACAGAATTCCTATTGAAATACGAATGGCATATTCCACAGATCTAGAGTAAATATTCCAAAAATGTATATGGAACAAAAAAAGAGCCTAAATAGTCTCGGCAATCTCCTGAGAAAGAAGAACAAATTTGGAGGAATCATAATATCTGATACTAAACTATACTACAAGGCCACTGTAATCAAGACATTCTGGCATAAGAACAGACACATAGATCAATGGAACACAATATAGATCCAAGTAATAAACCCATGTCTTTATGGTCAATTAACATTTGACAAAGGGGGCATGAGCATACAATGGAGTAAAAACGTATCTTCAATAAATGGTGTTGGGAGAACTGGATTGGTGCACGCAAAAATGAAACTAGATCACCAACTTACACCATACATCAAAATAAACTCAAAGTGGCTAAAGGACTTAAATGTGAATCATTATACCATAAAATTCCTAGTGGAAAACATAGGCAGTAAAATTCCAGACATGTCACATAGCAATATTTTTGTTAACATATCTCCTAAGGCAAGAAAAATAAAGGAAAAAAATAAACAAATGGGATTATATCAGATTATAAAATTTCTGCACAGCTAGGAAGCCATCAACAAAATGAAAAGGGAACCCACTGTATGGAGAACATATTTACCAATGATATATCAGACAAGAGTTTAATCTCCAAAATATATAAAGAATTCATACAACTTAACACATAGAAGACAAACAATCCAATTAAAAATATGCAAAGGACCTGAATAGACACTTCTCCAAGAAGGACATACAGATATTCCATAGGCACGTGAAATAATGCTCAACCTTACTAGCCATCATTAAGATGCAAATTAAAACCAGAATTAGGTATCACCTCATACCTACCAGAATACCTATCAGTAAATCAATAAACAAGAAGTGATGGTGAGGATGCAGAGAAAGGAAATCCTGGTGCACTATTGGTGAGAATGCAGACTGGCACAGCCAATGTGAAAAACAGTATGGAATTTCCTCAAAAAATTAAAAATGGAACTGCCTATAACCTACTGATTCCACTACTGGGAATATAGCCTAAGAATCATGAAACACTAATTCAAAAGAACTTATGCACCACTATGTTCCTAGCAGCATTGTTTACAATAGCTAAGTGTTGGAAACAACCCAAGTGCTCATCTATAGATAAATGGATTAAAAAATGCTGGTACATTTACACAATTGAATACTGCCTAGCAGAAAAAACAAGGAAGACCTATCATTTATAATAGCATGGATAGAAGTGGAGACTATTATGCCAAGTGAAATAAGCCACTCAGTGAAGACAAATACCATATGATCTCATTTATAACTGGAATCTAATGAACAAAATAAAGTAACAAAAAATAGATACAGAGACATGGAAACATGGAACAGACTGACAGCTATGGAAGGAGAAGAGGGAGATGGGGAATAGTGGAAGGAAGGGGAACAGACTAGTCAACATGTATGATTGACCCATGGACATGAACGATGGAGAGGGGATTGACTGTAGGCAAGAGGGGTTGTCTGGATGGAGGGAGGCAAAAGGAGAAAAAAGAAACTGTGATAACTGTATAGAATAAACAAAAACAGATACATTATTCAGTACACACACATAAAAAGAATCTAAATCAACTGTAAATGTATGAGTTAACTTTATTGAAGGGGATAAGGAAAAAGGTGCTGACCTAAGTAACTTTGGATATGAATGAAAATATAAGGCTAAAGGCAAAGTGAATTGTATATATGTACTGTACTTCTGTTGATAAAATTATTTCACATTGGGCCACAGGTTAACAATTCTGAAATAACTATACATGTATACTGAAATTGTGAAATTAAGTTAGTAGACGGTGGATGGGAGGAGTCAGACAGGAGGTACAGACATGTAAGATGATGCAGAAATGATTCATGTTGCAATGGATTAAAGTTAAAGTCATTTGGTATAAACTCATGCTTAGCTTAGTATAGAGAGAAAAATATACATATAGAAATAATTATAGACATGTATATATACATGTACTAGTATATACACATATATTTTCTTTCTCCATTAGCTGGGAGGGCCTAGAAGCAACAAATCCCAGTAACAACAAGCACATTGAGCATCCCAGATTTTGCTTTCCGAATTGTTTTCCAATAAAATAAACCAGGAATCTTTGGGAAAATAGCTGATTATAGGCCTCAGACAGAGAATATATGAAATGAGCCTGGAGCATCTTGTGGTGCCAGAGAGCAATAAATTCTCTGAAAAGAAAAAAAAAACAAATAATAGGGTTATATTAAAGAAAGGCAGGGGCCAACTGAAAGAGCTTCCAAGTGCCAAATCTATAGCACTTGGGATAACAAAATTATTAACATAGTATTGGATTATAACCCAAAGTATAAAATATTCATGAGGCCATAAATAAATAGATGGGAAAGAATAGACAAAGTTTTCTGTGCAGGATTCCAAATAATTTATGCAGATGTTCCTCTCTCAATGAGACGAAGCATAACACCACACTCCCTACCTGTCCACTGAGATAGTGACTTCATTTCCAAAAGGGGAAAAGAAGAGTAATTTTACAGTGGGTAAACTTGATAAACACTACCTCCACCAGGAAATCAAGATTAGCAACAATAGTGATATGTCATATTGACAGAATGTAACCTTGATGTGATATGAAAAGTATACCACCTCTATCTCTATGGTCTTCCTTCCAATTAATCATAACCTCATTAGTTATGAGGAAAACCCCAGACAAATTCTAACTAAAGGCATTCTATAAAAGTATCTGACCAGTATACCTCAAAAATATCATGGTCATCAAAAATAAGAAATGTCTGGGAAACTGTCGCAACCAAGAGGAGTCTAAGATGATCACTAAATGTAATGTGGTATTATGGATGGGATCTTGGAACAGGAAAAGGACATGGGTAAAAACTAAGGAAATCTAAATAAAATATGAATTATAGCTATTTAACAATGTGTCAATATTAGTTAATTATAACAAATGTACAACACTAATGCTATTGTTAACAATGGGGGAGTGAGAGTAGGGTATGTAGGAACTCTGTACTACCTTTGCAATTATCCCTAAATCTGAAACTGTAATAATATAAAAATTGTATTAAAAATACACATACTAGCTTAAGAACAAGAAAAGAAAATCCTCACATGAGAAAAAAAGAAAAAGTCCATAGTCATGCGCAGTAGCTGAAGATATGTGGCCAAATCTATGCTCAGGAATTGGGCTAAAAGATGTCCATTAGAACTACTAGACAAAGAGCCAGAACTGGGATGCCCATATGAACTGGAATCTAAGAATATATAGCAGGTCTACAAATAAAAACCCAGATATCCTTATCTTCTAGACTGAAAATTAGCCTCCTACCCTATGTAATGAATATTCAATGTATATGAATTCTGAACACTAAGACCATGCGTGACTAGATATGGACTCTGAACTTGAGCTATAGGTGCAATATAAACCCTGAAAAGATATACTTACATAGAAATTGACTTGTAGCCAGTCAAAGCCATAGGAACAGGCACAGACAAGTATAAAAACAGTCCTTTAGTATAACCTCATATTTTAAGGCATGGGATGCAAGATGAACTTACAGCCAAAAATTACAAAGCTGGTGAGGAAGTTCACTATCATGGCAAACAGTCACCAGATGCCACCAATGGGAGAATTTACATTTTAGAATTTACAAATTATACAAAAACTTAAAAACTACTCAAATTTTGAATGTTCTAAGGAAGAAATGATATTTATAAAATAAAAATAGTGGTTATAAAATAAGATCCATTGGGTTGAAAAAAAAAAAGTAGAAGTGTTGAACATGAAAGATATAGTCACTGGTAAAAAAAATATCCCCCTAAAATGTTTTCATCTGTGGTACTAAACTCTGGGGTAGAACCAGGCACTAATATGTTTTTAATATTCCAGGTGATTCTAAAATGCAGCCAGTAATGTGATGTACTTTGTTAAATAAATTATTAGACATAGATGAAAAGAGCAATTACAAATAATAGTAGTCATCAAACTATACCTAGCTTGAGACAGAAGAGAAAAAAAGAGATAATACAATGATAAATACATGAGAGGAGTCTGACATACACTTAATAAACATCCTAGAAAGAAAAAAAACAGAGAGCATGGTCAAGACGAAGTAATCAAAGAGGGAAATTTTGAAATACTTTCTCAAAATTACAAAGTTATGAAAAGCTCTATTGGACACCAAATAGATAAATAAAAAGAATTCAGACCTAGACACATCACAGGGAAACACGTAGAAGTAGGTGCAGGTAGAGGATGATGAAGTCTGTCTAGTACTAATACATTAGAAGAAAAAGCTTAAAATGCCATTGTAGTATCAGAACCAATTTTGAGTATAGCTGTGCTCAATTAATACAAGGTTACCTACTTAGCACTGACTATAGGCAAGTTGCTGTCCCTAGGTATCAGCAAACAGAGTGGTTAATAACACACAATTTAAAAACTCAGGGGAATTGGGGACAGACATGCATATAATTGTGGTAGTTTGTACTGATAGTACCAATACTTCCACCCTTTCTCTATCCACCTGTTTTCATTTACTAACTTCATAGTTTCTCAAAGTTTCTTTCCCAGGCCCTTAAAAATGTGCTGACCTTGAGACTTTCTGTGGCCAGTAAAATTCTTCAGACTTGAAGGTGTTTCAATTCTAAGCCTAAGTCTCAGGAGGCTATAGCCTGCTGTAGATTGACAGGTATGGAGAGCACAGATCAGTTACCCAGTCACCCCAGCCAAGAATACATAACCATCCCAGATGCATGATGAATAAATTATTATTACTGTAGGCCATACAGATGCCACTGATAACAACTCTTCATATTCCAATGTGGCAAAGCAAAAGATATCAGCAGGAAAATAACTCCAAATTCTAAACTCTTTCTCCTGTGCCATATTAAACATGTTTCCTTGGTTTCACCATGTTCCTCCGAGTTCTGTGTGGCAAATGACTTGGTGGCAAAAACTGTGAAGGAGTAGAAGCTGAAATCTCTTGCCTTTAGATAGGTATCAATGAAAAACTATAAACATTAAATACTGTGAAGCCTGACTTAAAGTACAGCCCAAGGGAGCAGAAGAAATTGGATGCAGCATAGAAATGATCTTTAAGTAAAGGTTGAACACAATAGCCTTGGAGATAGTTTTAAATTGTGGCTCAAGACAAAGTTGTCTGATGATAAGTACTGCTAGCTGACTTCACAGGACCCGCCAGCTTAGAGACACATAATGAAAAAAAAACTTCAGCGTTAATTTCAGTGTTCACAGATGGGCTAGGAAAACTTGAAGTATTTGAAAAGGCCTAATAAGTATATCCTCTGCTTTTGTATACACTAATCAGATTTCAAAAGGCGATAGGTCAGTAAAAACCTGAAGTTTTTTTTTTCAAAATCTCCATTCATTTCAGGAGCAGCAAGGACCATGTTTTTGCAATAAATCCTGCCCTCTTTCCTGGGAGAGGGTCCTTCATGGGTGCATGTGATTTGGAGTGTTTAAAGCTAGCCAGAACAGAAAGCGAAGGCCTCCTAAAGTCCCCTGATAGGCGGTAGCTAGCACCTCAGCTTGGCAGTTTGGAAAGTACTTACTCTGCAGACAGAGGCCTTATGAGGCCAGAGCAGGTAATCCCTCAAGAGGAGACTAAGGAATCGTGGAATCTCAGGGGCAAAATCCTCTGGGGCAGCCCCAGTAAGAATAATACCTGGTGCTATTTCTCTAAACCACCCTGTCATAGGCTGATCTTAAACATGGCTGGCCAGCCAAAGAGCATCCTGCTTCCTGGGGGTCATTACCTCATAGAGAACACAGGGAAGATGAATTTTCCTTAAACACAATCCACTGTCAAAACACTCCAGGGCTGGATAGCCAGAGGTAGGACATTCCTAACAATGGTGCAGACACATCTTCCAGGCCAGCCTCCCCCCACAGCAGCCCTGCACAGACACCCAGACTTTTACTTTCCTTCTCTTAGTAATACCGTGCCCAGGGGAATCTAGCCCAAGCCCACACCTGAGCAGTTGCTGCAGGCCAGTCACCCTTCACAGCACTGGCACTTCCTCTACCTTGCTTCCATTGGCCTCACCTTCCTTGGCATCAGGCAGCCACCACCAAACTATATGTTTCTTTCCTGAACTGCAGATACTTTCAGGCACTCGTATATGTCAGCACCCATCAAAAGCTGGCCTTATCCTGTGTATTACTGCCAAAGAGGTGATCAGATGGACAATTTTGCCTTGAGCATCCACCCCATCTAGACATTTACAGGTCATGAAATCTTTTTTTTTAATCAATGGGTGTTAGAACAACATGCATCATGATAATAGTTACTGGTGGGAAATTTATCCACTTATCATAAAATGTCCATGATTTCATACAAAATAAAACATTTTGTTAATGGCCCCATGGACCTGGCAGTCTTGGACTTCTCCCTGAAGAGACCAGGGAGGAGGCATCCTGTGAAGAGGACAGAATAGACATCTGCACAGATAAGAAACTGACTACACATTCAAAACTGTTCAATACTTCATGCCACACTTTACTCGTATATAAAATGTGGTTATTAATAATACCTGTATTGAGGTTTTGGTCAAGATGACAGAGTAGGTAAATATTGTGTATTATTTCTCATAGGACATATCAAAATTGCAACTAAATTACAGAACAATCAGCCTGGACAACTGAGGCAGGAGACAGCATAGGAAGAACTCTGAGACTGCACTGCTGTCACTGGCCAGCGTCTAGCACCCTAATTGCCAGGAAATGCTTTTTCATCAATTAAGTAGAATAAATAGTAAACCGAGGCAGGAAGGAGACAGGTCTCACGTACTAACTCAGCAGTCCTGAGCCTGGTGTGATATTATTGCCAAGTGTTCCAACATTACAAGAAATGCTATGTTAGCAAGAAGGAGGGAAATCCTTGAAATCCTATGTAGCATTTACACTATCTGGGGAAAAGCCTTGAAACTGTGCTTTCGCCCCAAGGCCTGGAATGTGGGAGAGGGTACACGGTGCCCAAGGAAGAAACCCATAAAACAACTTTGGTTAATTGCTTAATTGCCTACCTCTGGTCACTATCTGTTTTACAAGGGAGTCCTGGAGACTCACAGATGAGTCCATAAATAACTCTAGGAAGCGCCCCAATTTTAATGAATTGTCCCCTGTCACGTAGTTGCTTTACAACAAGATGAACAAGTAGAGTCTGGAATAAGATAAAGATTAGGGCTAACAGACCCCTACACATGCCACATGTACCCGTTAATCACTATGTAACTTTGTCCCTTATCCGACCAACTATATATGTCCTGAGAACAAAGGACTGGAGTTCTTGCTCTGGGGGCGCTGAGGGCGCTTCTGGCACTCTTGTCTCCGGGGCCACTGGACCTCTGGCCACCGGCCACAGGCTGCCCAGGGGCTCACCACCCTGGTCTTCGGCTGCTCACTCTTTTGCTGCCCTGCTTTGCCCTGAAACTTTGCCTTTCACCTCTCCCTCTCTACCCAGTCCCATTCTCTTCCATGGGAAGGGGTTGCTAATAAACTGTTCCAACGCTAATAGATTTGCTGATCTGTAATTCTTTACACGCATCAGCAAGAAGAACCAGGTCTCTCCCGTCAACACAACCACCTGAAGACTAGCTGAACAGAACTCTTATAACTAAGGACATTTTAAAAAGCCACATGGAGACAGATAGGAGGGACAGAAATACAAAAATGGCTGGTTCTGCATCAACATGTGGCAGTGGAAAAGCAGCACAGATTTCTCAGCTGCAGAGGTATGCCCTTAGGAGCAATGTGTCTCAGACACACACCAGCCAAAAGCACCAGTGCTAAGAATCCTCACAATAGCTGGCTGTGAAAATAAGCAGATTCTACCCAAGTTCATTGAAGAGCTCCTGGAAACTCAGGCATTCTTTTAAAGGGCCTGTGCAGAAAATCACCCACTCACACTCACCCTAAGAATCAGAAAAGGGACAACAGCTCAAAGGCCACCAAAGATATATTGGAGAAGCTGAATATTGTGGCTTCTAGGTGAGAGCCACCATTTTTATTTTGTTGAGCCCTCCATGCAGGCACAGGTGGATTAAACATCTTACTCTGCATTATATGAAAAACACGAAAACTGACTCAAAATGGATCCAAGACTTAAATATAAAACCTGAAACAATAAAGTACATAAAGAAAACATAGGTACTAAACATACGGACCTTGGTCTTAGGGAAGATTTTTATGAATGTGGCCCCAAAAGCAAGGAAAGTAAAAGCAAATTAAATGAATGGAACTTTACCAAACTCAAAAGCTTCTATACAGCAAAACAAAACAAAACAAAACAAAACAAAACACCTGACAATAAAACACAAAGGCAACCAATTGAATAGGTGATATTATTTGTAAGTGACAGATCCAACAAGGGATTAATATCAAAATATATTTAAAAAATCATATAACTCAACAAATAATCCAATTAAAAGTGAGCAGGGGATCTGAACAAACACTTCTCTCAAGAAGGCATACAAGTGGACAGAAGCCTATACACACACACACACACATATGAATATATATATGAAAAGATGCTCCACTTCACTAGCTGTAAGAGAAATGCAAACCAAAACTACAGAAATAACACCTCACACTTGTTAGAACGGTTATTACTAAGTGTTGGAAAAAAAGAAACCTTCATTCATAGTTGGTAGAAATGTAAACTGGTATCGCCACTATGAAAAACAGTATGGAGGTTCTTTTTAAAAAATTAAGAACAGAGTTATCATATGACCCAATAAACTTTCTTCTAGGTGTCTCCCTGAAAAATTTGAAAACAAATTTATATGCACCCCTATATGTAAAGATATATGTGCCCCTATGTTCATTGTAGCATCATTCACTGTGGCTAACACATGGAAATAACTAAAGTGTTCTCAGCTAGATGAGTGGATGAAGGATATGTTATATCTAATATTATGTGTTATATACATGTATATATGTGTGTACACATGTATATAACATATAATGTGTAATGTGTGTGTATACATATATATAATGGAATACTACTCAGCCATAGGGAAAGATGAAATACTGCCATGTGAAACAATATGGATGGAACTTGAGAATATCATGCTAAGTGAAAACAGACAGAAAAAGTTAAGAACCACATGATTTCACTCATGTATGTGGTATAAAACTGAAAGAAACAAATGAATACACAACAAACAAATAAACAAAACCTCATAGTCACAGACAACAGTATGGTGGTTACTAAAATAAAGGGGGGTAGGGGTCAGTAAAGGGTGCAAGATGTCAAGTAAATGGTGATAGAAGATGATTTGACTTTGGGTGGTGGACACACATTGCAATATACAGGTCATGTATCATAGAAAGTTAGACTTGAAACCTATATATCATTATTAACCAATGTCTCTCCAATAAATTTAATTTAAAATAAAGAAATTAAAATACATAGAGTAACTGAAAGAATAAGAAAATAATACCATGCATTTGCTGTCTACATGAGACGTATCAGATAAAAATACACACACAGATGGTAAGTGAATGGGTGGAAAATAATATTTCATGAAAATGGAAATGGAAAAGAAAAGCTGAGGTACCACAAAACATATTCTAAAACTAAGCCTATAAAAGAGACAAAGAAGGGCACTACAAAATGATAAAGGGTTCAAACCAACAATAGGTAAGATGGATTTAAATGATATTTTTAGAGCATTTCACTCCAAAGTAACAAAATAGAAATGTTTTCAAGTGTATGTGGAACATTTTTCAGATTAGGTCACACAAAAGGTTTAGTCAATATTAGAATATTAAAGTCAAATCAAGCATCTTCTTTCATCACAATGATTCTTGAAAAAATAAACAAGAATACCAAACATTTTACCAGACTAATCAAGAAAAAACCAGATGACTCAAATAAATACAACCAGAAATGAAAGAAAAGTAACAACTGACACCACAGAAATACAAAGGTTTATAAGATAATACTATGAAAATTTATATGCCAACAAATTGGACAACTTGGAAGAAATAAATGTATGTTTATTCAAATATACAATATTGCAAGACTGAGTGAAGAGAAAAACAAGAAATTTGGACAGATTAATGACTAGTAATAAAATGGAATCATTAACCAAAAAACACCCAATGAACAAAAGTCTTGGACTAGATGGCTTCACAGATGAATTTTACCACATATTCAAAAAAGAAGTAATACCTATCTTTCAAACTATTGCAAATAATTCTCAAAATAAAGGTTTCCAAGCTCATTTGAAAAGACCAGCATTACCCTGATTCTAAAACCAGACAAAGATATTACAAAAAAGATAAAATTATATAACAATATCCCTGATGAATACTGATGGAAAATTACTCAACAAAATATTACCAAAAATAAGAGGAAAGATGGCAGCGGAGAAGGAGGAAGCGTGATCGCTTTCCTCCGGCCCACTGGCAGGATATCTGGCCGATTTTCTGAGGAGCAGAGTTATCACCCAGCTGTACTCCGGTGTCTGGGAAGATTGGCAACCAGGACTGCGCATAAAACTGAAAGATCAGCCGGTAGGGAGACTGCTTCAGAGGGAAGGGGTCCCTCGGGCCTCACGGGGAGCCGGGAGGTCTGCAGATCCAGTAGCAGCAGCTTCCCGGTTTGCTCCAGGATCCCTGGGAGGGAGCTGGATTAGGGTGTGTGAGTTGCCAAAGCAGACGAGCGCGTCTGTTGGAAGAGCCTTGGTCCCCAGCAGTCCGGAGGTTGGTGCGTACCTGGGGACTGATCTGCAGAGGCTGGGGATCCCAGCAGGAGGAA
This sequence comes from Micronycteris hirsuta, assembly GCA_004026765.1. Lineage (NCBI taxonomy): Eukaryota > Metazoa > Chordata > Mammalia > Chiroptera > Phyllostomidae > Micronycteris > Micronycteris hirsuta. The sequence continues at coordinate 20,387 of PVJI01024679.1, forward strand.
TTAGAGTCTGAATTGAAAGGCAAACCCAAGCCCAGAGCTCCTGGATTGGCAGCGCAGCCGGTGGAACCAGTCGGGGGCGGCTGGCGCAGGTGCCCGACCCGGCGCCCAGGCCTGCGGCTTGCAAGCTCCGATTCCAGAGACAAAAGTGATCCACGAAGGCAGGGGCGCGGAGCTCACACCTGGAGGGCCTGAGACACAACTCAGACCTGCGGTGCTGAGTCCTTCCGGGCGGGAGAAAAGAGGAGCTACATTGAGCCACACTGAGAGGGGCAAGGACATCATAAACTCTGACTCAGGGTGGGGGTCAGGCAGCCCAGAGGAGGTGCTGCAAACTCCCGGCAACTCCACTGGTGGCGGAACGGCAGCTAAGAGTGCAGCCCAGGAAGACAGCAGACCTCCCCATCAAAAGTATTTTTTTATTTTTATTTTTTATTTTTTTATTTCTTTCGTTTTCTCTTTGTTTCTTTGGTTGTTTTTCCCCACCCTCCTTCCTATCAGTCACTCTATATTTTTTTAACACCTTCTACCTTCCCTTCCTTTGGTATTCCTAGTTTTCTCTTCCTTTTATTTCCTATTTATTATTATTTTTTTATTTTATGTTATTTTCAAATTATTTTCTTCTTTATCTTTCTTTTTCCTTTTCTTTTGCTTTCTTTTCCTTCCTTATCTCCCTTCCCCAGCTTCTTTATCAACAGGTGGGACATTAAAACCAGGAATTGTGAAGAGAATAGAGTGGGACCCAGACAAGAGTCAGCCCAAAAAACGGAGAGTGACACAAAATTAACTTCGCTGCTTCAGAGAACTTGACAGATCAGTTTAAGAACCAGAGGCGAACAAGAAGAATCCCACAAACAATGGGAAGACAAAGAAACAATCCCCCAATGAAAGGAAAGGAGGAAGCCCCAGAAAGAATGATAAATGAAACAGAGGCAAGCCAACTATCAGACATTGAGTTCAAAGCATATGTTATCAGGCAGCTCAAGAAACTCGAGAAGCTTGTTGAACTCACAGAAAACTACCATAAACTACAGGGAAACTATAATGAACTCACTGAAAACTATGTCAACATGAAAAAGGAAATAGAAACTATTCACAAGGGCCAAGAGGAAATGAGGAATACAATATCTGAACTGAAGAACACAATAGAAGGAATCAAAAGCAGGCTCGATGAGGCAGAGGATCGGATCAGCGAGCTGGAG
>PVJI01024680.1:0-21601 GCA_004026765.1 Micronycteris hirsuta
AACCAAGATGCCATTTAATGAGCACCTATTATGTGCGAGGCATGTGCAGGGGGCTGTCCTCATCTCCTCAAACCTCACAGCCCTCGTGCACCAGGGATGGCTGACCCACCGACCAGTCCCCTGGGGCTCAGAGAGGATAACACCTGCCCTAGTTCACCCAGTCTGGCTGGGGCAGGGCTGAACAGGACCCCGGAATGTGGGTTCCCTGTGCTGTCTCCCTGCTGCCCCAGGTGGACACCATGTCCGAGCTCTGGGGTCTTCATCTGTAGGAGCCTGTCCTGTCTCACCTGGACATTGGGGTCCTTCCTTATTACCATCCCCACAGCACAGCAGGGACATGACAGGGATATTTGGAGTGGGGTAAACCTGATGCCCCCTCGGAAACTCTGTGAGGCTCTTTATGTCACCTAATGTCACCACAGGCCTGTGAGCAGGAGGGAACCGGGGTGAACAGACATGAACCCGACATTCAGAGATGAGAAGGGATTGCAGGCCCCGCAGTGGGAGCAGCAGATCCGGGACCTGAACCAGGTCTGACTCCAACCCTCGTTCCCTCCTCTGAGTGAGCACTGAGCTGAGGGGTAGACCTGGATGCCCCAAACCCATGTCTTCCCTGTCCTTCCATGTCCAGTGTCACTGTCACTGCTACAGAGGGAACAGTCTTCATAACATCATTTCCTGGGGGCTTCCCTGTGAGGTCCCCTTCCCACAAGGTCAGAGTCAGAACTGAAAGGCAATCTAAGCTCTGGGCCATGATTCTCTCCTTTTACTACTGAGAATCAGAGAGGGGAAGGGCGTGTCTAAGTCAGAGCCTCCAGAGGTGCCTGAACTTGCACAGGACTCAGCCCCTGTCCCCATGGACACACCCACCATCTCCCCACAGACCCTCACTTACTGGTTTGCAGGCTTGACTCTCTTTGTAAAGGGGGGCAATGGGCCAGACCTCAGAGCCCCTGCAGCCACGTTGTTCCCCCTTGGATTTGTCCTTGACTTCTAGCCCACCTGGGACTCAGTCTGTCTCTAAGATCTGAGGGCATTGAATTCCCTGAGAGACTCAGAATGGCCCTTAGGTAGGCTGTGCTCTCTCTGAAAAAGCTCACTGGTGGTAAAAAGGGGCCCAGTGGGTGGTGGACTGGGGCCTCAGAGGGTTGTGGGAAGGAGGACACAAGTGGGTTAATCTCTGACATTGACCTTGGAGCCCCAAATTCTCACTCTTCCCTCTCAGCCCTGCCCACTCAAGCCCCTGGTGCTGAGCCCCTGGCATCTTCTGAACTCAGGTGAGGGAGAGGGATAGACAGGTGTAGGAGGGTCTCTGAAGGGCAGATCTCTTGTGGGTGACCATCCCTAGAGCCCTCTCCCTCCCCTTGCAGTCCGCAGTTCTTCTGGGGAAGAGACCTGAGCTAAAGCTCAGAAAGACAGGGGCCTCACCTGAGACCAGGAGCTCCAGGGGATTACTAGGCGGTGACAGCAGGTAGGGGCTGCTGTGGTTTGCACTGTAGCACCTGTAGGTCCCCCTGTGGACTGAGGTCACAGGGCCAATGGAGAACTCTGCCTGGTGCTGCTGAGCTCGGGACTGTGATCTGAGACACAGCGGGGGATCGGCTGACCCCTCTTTGGACAGAAAAAAAGTTTCCCTCGGGCTCCTTGACTGACACAGCAGGGTCACATTCTCTCCTGAAGCCACCATGGCACCTGGCTGCACCGAGAGGGAGGGTCTGTCAGGGAGCCGTCCTAGAGAGAGGGGGGTGGGTGAGGTGCTGCCGCCCACTGAGTTCTGACATGAGAGTCATCAGGGCCCTTTCTGAGGACGCTCCTCTCTGTCTCTGTTTTCACTGCATCTCCCCCTCCTGTCCCATCACCTATTTCTCTCTCTCTCTCCCTCTCTGGGGACCCCACTTCCCTTGTCCTGGCCATCACCACCTGTGGCTCCCAGCAGGACCTGAGCAGACTCTGGGTCCCTGACTGAAGCTGCTGGCTCCTCACCTGCCACCAGGATGTCCAGCGGGTCACTGGGGGCCGACCACTCAGAGGATAGGTTGTGTCCACCGTAGCACCTGTACCGGCCCCCGTGGGTACCATTCACAGTGCCCGGTGGGAAGCTGGCCTGAGAGAGCCCAGCCTGGGGCTGCAGTACAGTGCTCTGAGAAAGGTCCTGTCCCCCCTCCTTGGACAGAGCGAATCTGTCATAGCCGACATCAGAGTGACACTGGAGGGTCAGGTTCTGTCCAGAGGCCACGATGGGGCCCTGCTGGGTCAGGAGGGAGGGCTTCCCTGAGCCACCTGCAGGGACCAGACAGGATGACAGGGCTGCTCTTCCCATGAACCCTCCTCCTGGCCTGACCCCCCAGGTCCTGCTGTTTCTGTGTCCCTGGCCCAGGAGGCCCTGTGCTCCCCTCACTCCTCCTCTCCCATGGGGCTCCCCTCCCTGCAAAGAACCCAGGTACTTATCTGGTGTCTCTCTCCATGGATGGGACCAGGATCGGACTTCCTCCCCTGAAACCAGGAGCTCCAGGACATCACTGGGCTGTGACCACACCGGGGGGCTGTCCTTGTAACAGCCATAGCATCTGAACGTCCGCCTGTGGCTGGAGGTCATGGGGCCCACAGGCGACAGGGCCTGGAACTGCCCACTGGGGTGTCGCTGTGAGTCCAGGATCCAGGAGAGCCTGTGTTCTCCTTCCTCAGTCAGAATGAACCTGTCAAATCCCTCCTGTGAACCACACTGGAGGGTCACATTCCCTCCTGAGGCCACAACCGGGCTGGGCAGGGCTGAGAGGCTGGTTTTCCTATAGCGTCCTAGGAGAGAAGGAGGCAGCGTGTTAAATGGGCTCATACCTCCCTCACATCCCCCAGGTCTGTGTTGTGAGGGGAAGAACCCCTGAGAACATCCCCCTTCCTGAGGACAGAGCCTGAGGCCGGCTCCCCTGAGTGTCCTCTCACCTGTCACCACCAGCTCCAGGGGGTCACTGCTCTCTGACTAGCCAGTGGGGCTGAGATAGGCGCAGTGATATTTCCCTGCATCATACTCTGTCATGTGTGCGATGGAGAATTTGGCCTTGTCCCATGGATGCACTGGCTTCTGTCTGCCCCAGGGCTGTGGGCTTCCCTCTTTATGCAGATGGAACTCACGGGCCAGCAGGGGCCCCTGACACCAGATGGTCACAGAGCACTGCAACAGGGTCATAGCACCTGGCTCAGCCCAGAGGGTGGGTTTGGGGAGGGTCCCTGGAAGGAATCAGAGGCTGGCTCACAAGACATTTGCACCCCCGTGCCCAGGTTGCGGCCCCAGGACCTTCCCTGATGTTCCCCACCCATTAGCTCAGGACTTCTTTTCTCCATTGCTGCTGCCAGATGGGGAAGCAGCTTGTCCTTTATGCAGAGAGGGACATAGGACCCCTGAGGACACACTCACCTGCCTGCACTGGGGTCCTCAGGCCCACGCTCAGCCCTGCAGGAAAGTCCCTGTGAGAGGTTTGCCCTGAATCCTCAGCGGAACCCTCCTCCCCAGGTGCCTCCTGAGTCCTGGGGTCCTGACAGAGCAGGGCTGCCCCTCCCCCCTCACATCTCACCAAGGCAGAGCAGGGCCGTGAGGCTGGGGGGCATGGCATCTCCTCTCTGAAATCAGCTGTGAGGAAGGAGGAGACCACGGAGTCTTCAGGGTAGACAGACTCACAGGGTGTGGCCATGGGGGGTTGTCCGTCCCCGTCATGGGGTTGTTACATCAGCAGCCCCTCAGGAAGGGGAACAGTGTCTCCCCAGGAGTCTACTCTCATTCTCATGACACAGGAAGCATTAAATCTGGATCCTCCTGAGATGCCATTTGCAGGAGAGATGACCCAGGTCAGAGCCTCAACCATGGGATCTCTTTCCCACCCACCCGGCCATCAGCCCCTCCCTGTGGGTCCTCCCGTGGACCGTGGTCACTCAGGCCCTGGAGGCGCTTCAGGAAGACGGGGGTCCCTGTGCCTGCAGAGCTCAGCTCATCAGAGACACGGTCTCCTCCTCACTGTGCAGTTCAGGTGAGTGTCACTGTGACAATGAGCACAAAGGACAGAAACAGGGAAGTGAGGGAAGGACTCATGCCCCTTCCTGTGGCCCCTGAGTTTGGCTTTCTATCTCTCCCAGCCACTTTCCCTGACTTCCCATGTTTCTTAGCATCAGCGTCTACTCCACCTTCCTGGGGACAAGCCTCTGAGTGATCCCTGCCCCCTCAGTGCCCCTTGTTTCCTGGTTCAAGCCTCCTCCTCATGCTGTGGTCCTTTCTTCAAGCTTCAGGAGACGTTGATTCGGTTAGAGTCCTGACTTTTACTTAGAGCAGATATTTACTTAAATACCATCCAATGTATCCTTAGTGGTAATGTTCTGTCTCTGCCTCAGTTTCCTCATCTGGATCCTGTTGTCACAAACCCCAGTCCCCACAGTGGCTGTGGGTCAGTGGTGCTGGTTCATGAGAGGGAGACTTCCATTTCCAGACCAGATGAAGACGTGAGTGGGCAGGGACATGAGAGGATCAAGGTGTCCAAGGTCAAGAGCAGGATTTTTTCATCCACTCAACACCTTGTCTTCAGTGAATACAAAGCATAGCTACTCATGACAGCTGTAAAGCATATAAGCACAGGCCCGTGCAGGAAAGAGAAATGAAAGTTCCCCAAATGGAGAGGGACCCACATGGAGGACAGAGACTGTCACTGAGTGGCCCCCAGCACCCAGGCCATTTTGCAGGATGAGATTCTGAGAGACTGGAATTAGAGAACTAAGATATGTGGTGAGTAGAAAGAAGGCGTCTAATGGATCCTGGTAGTATGGGGAGAAGCACAGAGACTGATGCCCATGTCTGCCCTAGAGACCAAGGTTTGGGCATTTCACAGAGGAGCAGAGAGCCCCACAGGGCCAGTGAGCATTCATGTGGTGTAGGATAAAATGTGTGTCTTTTTATTTATGGCAAGAGGGGGAGATGGTGGGAGCTGACTTTCAAAAAAACATAAGATGAAAGAAGGGGAAATATATTCGTGGATTTAATTGTAAATGTAGAATTCTGTACTGACCCAAATTTTTATTAAAAGTCTGGGTGAAAGGGTCAGAGGGGAGCAACCCATGAGTATGACCAGACGGAGTCACGTCTGACCTGCTTGAACTCTTGTCTCTGGTATCAAATCCACCACGTCAGGCTTTGGCTTCTGAGGGCTCAGCGTGTAGATCCAAAACCAACAGAGAAGATTCCCACATGGTATTGGAACGATATCCTTTACTTGAAAAAAGAAAATGTCTTCAACTCTCCTAATGAAAATAAGACATTCACTGATGTGCCAGGTCACCAATACTTTATTGTTTTACATGCTCACTGAAAGCAAATGACAATAAGCACTTAAACCAAAAGAATAATGGACAAATGTGGAGTCAGTGAGATGCAAAAGTGAGAAAAATAATGGCAAAAGAAATAAAGTTTGCAAAAGTACATGTGTGTATACATTCACATATATGTTTACATTTCAGACAGGTTAAAATATTTGGAGTGTGTGTGAGTGGGAAAGAAAGGATATAGAGACACACAGAGATTTGGAAATTAGATATGAAGAGTTAAGTTAAAGTGTAATAAACTTTTTCTATACAGAGGAGAGGAAGAATCAAAAGTGGTTCAAAATCATGAATTCCAATACTAACAATACTACCCTAATTGGAAATGCACATACAATGTCCAAACTGGTTGATATAATTATATATAACACAGTTGATTCAAAATTGGTCTGGAAGATTAAAAAAAAACTATTAAAAAAACTATTAAAAATGAAACTTACTTACTATTTAAATTAAAAGGTGGCAAACATTCAAAATGATTTATTTATCATCAGACATGGAGACTTCTGCACAAGATGGCAGCATAGGTAAACACAGCACTTACACTCTCCCACAACCACCGTCAAATGACAGCTAAACTACAGAACAATTATCCCTCACAGTCACCTGAAAGGTAGTCGAATGGAAGTCCCACAACTAAGGGTTTAAAAGAAGCCACACTGAGACAGGTAAGAGGGCTGCAGACATGCAATGAGCTGGTGCTACATCCACAGAACAGTTCAGATTCGGGAGTTATGTCTTGCCTGTGGAAGTCCCCCCTATGGAACAAGTGGTCCCAGCCCTGCATACAGTTCCACAGCCTTGGTGTCCAGAGATGGGAAGTGATGTCCCCACCACTTCTGCTTGTAGAAACCAGCAGGGATGGTGGCCAAGTGAGACAGAGGCAGCTGGAGTCTCAGGCATCCTTTATGGGCCTGTGTATGGACTTACTTGAACTCAGTCCCTCTGAGTTCCAGCACTAGGGCAGCACTGTGAAAGGCATCAGGGACATATGGGGAGGGACTGAATTGTCTGACTTTGGGGCCCAGGTTGGAGGGGCAGCTTCTCCCAGACAGACATGCTGAGAGTTCCACATGAGCTCAGGCAGGTGCCAAATCCCCATCTCCATCAACCTGGCCCACACTGCTCACCTCACCCTCATGATTCCCTGAGGCTCTGCCCACCCAACCTGTCAGCACACTCAAGCCACTTCCAGGGAACTGTCATACAAACAGCCTGTCTTGGCTCACAATGAAGTCTCACAGAGGTCTGCGAAACCCAAACATGAAGTGCCTGGCCTCAAGGTGCCCCGTACCTCAGCTAAGTGTCCCCAAGCCAGGCAGGAGTGGCAGCCAGCCTCAGGTGACAGGGTGGCCTCTCCCTGGCACCTACAAGCTGAGCACAAGTGGCAGCCATCTGCAGATTTCTGGTAGCTCATGCTAGGTGGCCCCGGGATGGGCACAGATGATAGCTGAGCTGGGCCTGCACATCCTGGGAGGTGTCAGAGCCAACACACCCAGTGGACAGCTTCAGACCACACCAGAGCACCACTCGATCACCCCCACCAGTGACACACTCAAGGGGTGGAGTTAGCAGACACCAGAGCCCTGCTGAAATGAGTTCTGCCCCATGGGGTCTGTCACCGCCCATCTGTTCCTCTGCTGTGGTTGCCGGCCCCGGTCCTTGTTGTTCACCAGCCTGCAGTGAATCCCCCCCACTGACATGCCAGCAGCAGCTTTCCAGGCCCGCCATGATGGGCATGAAATATACAAAGTGATGAAAAGCAAGAACCTACAACCAAGATTACTCTACTCAGAAAAGCTAACACTTAGAATCCAAGAACAGACACAGATCTTCCTAGACAAGAGGAAGCAGAAGGAGTTTATCATCACCAAACCAGTATTACGAGAAATGCTAAAGGGTCTTCTGCAGGTAGGGGGAAAAAAAACGGCTAAAAACTTGAAATAAAATGGTGATAAATACATGTCTATGAACCACCCATTTCAATGCTAGCAAAGAAAATGCTCCATTCAAAACTAAAGGGGAGCAGAAGGCACAAGGACACAAGACCCATGTACATGCTGTCAACTAAAGACTCACTTCAGGTGGAAAGACACACACAGACTGAGAGTACATGGACAGAAAAATATATGTTCTGAAAATAAAAACAAAATGAAATCAGGGTAGCAATACTTACAGCAGACACAACCTTCTTTCCAACAAAGGCTGTAGCAGAAGAGAAGGACTGGTCCTGAGAAGATTTAAGACATAGAAATGGGTAAGACAACACCAGACAGCAGTAGAAAAACAAGCAAAAATCTTTAACATGCAACCTACCACACTTGCTGTCCATGTGGACGTACAGTTTAAAGAGTGTTTCAGCTTCATATTTCACCAGGGAGTGAACAGTAACCCATGGTATTGTATCAATACCTAGAATGGCTCTTAGAGTGTTTTTCTTTTTCATGTAAATTTTAGAACCAGCTTGTTACTATTCAAAGCATTGTCTTGTGGTGCTTCACCTTAGCTGGACTTTTTTCAACATGTCCCTAAGAAGATATTTACTCTTGAAACTAGGATTGGAGGGTCTGACTTTTTTTTTTGTCCTGGAAGATGCAGCATTGGGGCCATTCATGTATCTCAGGCACATCCACCCAGATATTCCACTCTACCCAGCAGAGTTTCACCTCCTCCCTAACAGGACACTGTTTCTGAAACAGGAGTATTTCACATTGTTAGGCTACAACTATTTAGGCTAATCCTTGATGTGTTTGACAGAATTCAACAAAAAATCAGCCCTCCAGGCACTCATGGGTACTTTTCTGTGACTAAAATGAGTATGAGGGGAAATCTCATTTTCTGGACAAGGTGAATCTATTGTCCCATTGTCTTCAGCTGAATTACTACCCTACGTCCAAGAGTCTCCGTCTTTGAGCCTTAACTGAACTCCAAGTTCACATTATGTCTTTTGAAGCAAGACCTAGTTTGTGCTGTGGAATGTGTTCTGGCTCTCAATCCACTGAATGGGCCAATGTCTACATGTGCTTAAAATACAGTCACTGTGTATGTCAACTACGGAAGAAAGTGTGTACCCATACAATATTCTGCACAAAACATGGAAACCATGTAGTCCTACCTAGATTCCCCTTGTACATAAAATTCAAGGACCCTTGGACAAGACACAGAGCTTGGCTGACCCCTCAATTGGTGTAGCTGTCCGTCACACAGTGCTGAATTCACTCTCAGCCTCTCAGGATTAACCTAAGAAAGGAGAGGTCGTTATTATAGGTGGTGGGGGTCCGTGGTCTTACGGAAAATATTTTAGATACACATGCACATTTCTGGGCAAGGTTGGACCAGGCCTGAAACCAGAGAGCTGTCCAGACTGTCAGATTCTGTGATAAGAAATTTGAATGTACTTTACACCCTTGGGTGGGTGCTGCTCATCCATCAGGGAATGTGGGACAGTCCCATTGCAAGTTCTATAACAGAGCTCTTGAGAACTTATGTTTCAGTTTTTAGAGTGAAGCTGAAGAGGCAAAGTCACAGGATGTGGTGGGCAGGGTCCCCACACCACGGTCTGCAAGGTGCAAGGAGCCTGTCACACAGGAAGAGGACAAGCGTCTCCTCACCCTAAAAATAGCAGGTGCTGAGGGTTTCACTTGAGCCACAGTAGTCAACACCCCTCATGCCTCAAGTGTCACATTTAGTTTTCCAAACTCTACAGTCACATATGGATTTAACATCGCTGGCTGCCATTTGAAATCCACATCAATTGTACAGTTTATGACATTCAGTACTCTTGGGCCAAGCTAATATATACAATGGTTACTAATGTGAAACTATTTTCAGAAGAAATAGGAAACCTAACTCCCAACTCGTATTTATTAAGCCTAGTACCAGTTGCATATTTTTTTTACTCTCCTGCCTGACAGAAATCAATGCCTCGGGCAGTTTCATTCTGCATTTCTAGAACAGAACAAAACAGGAAAAATCTGCTTTTATTGTTTTAGCTGAAATAATTTCCTGCGTATGAGTCAAAACTCAATTCCTCAGTTCCTTGTGTCACTGTGGAGATAGAGACAAATTATATATATGCAGAGAGAGAGAGAATTAGTTTGGCAAGGTTGCCTCAGCAAAAGGCAACTAACTGGGTGGCTTAAGGCCACAGAAATTCATTGTATTGTCTCACATTCTGGAAGTCAGAGAAGTTGATTGACAGACGGAGATAAATAGACAGACTGACTGATACACAGGCACATGGACACACAGATGCAGATGAATGGATAAATAGATAGATAGGTACATACATAAAATCACCATCATTTGCTATCAACAGACTCCATTACCTTCCCTTCCCTCTAGGTAAGTTTTCTAACATCACACTAGGAGAAAAATATTTATCCAGCTTTATTGAGAGTCAGTAGGAAAATGTGAGAGTAATTTTAGATGATCATGTGTAAATATCTGAAAAAGAAAGGGAGGATTCACATTTTGAGCAAAAAAATGTTTTACAGTCGAATATGATGGGTTAGAAATATTTTTTCTTTTTTAATATGCTTTATTGATTATGCTATTACAGTTGTCCCATTTCTCCCCTTTATTCCCCTTCATCCTGCACACTCCCTCCCACCCACATTCCTCCCCTTTAGTTCATGTCCATCAGTCATACATGTAAGTCCTTTGGCTTCTACATTTCCTATACTATTCTTAACCTCCCCCTGTCTATTTTATACCTACCATTTATGCTACTTATTCTCTGTACCTTCTCCCCCTGTCTTCCCCTGCCATTCCCCCACTGTTAACCCTCCATGTGATCTCCATTTTTGTGATTCTGTTCCTGTTCTGGTTGTTTGCTCAGTTCTTTGTTTTAAGGTTTGATTGTTAATAGCTATGAGTTTGTTGTCATTTTACTGTTCATATTTTTGATCTTCTTTTTCTTAGATAAGTCCCTTTAACATTTCATAGAATAAGAGCTGGGTGATGATGAACTCCTTGAACTTGACCTTATCTGAGAAGCTCTTTATCTGTCCTTCCATTCTAAATGACAGCTTTGGTGGAGAGTGTAATCTTGGATGTAGGTCCTTGCCTTTCATGGCTTGGAATACTTCTTTTCAGCCCCTTCTTTGCCTGCAAGGTTTCTTTTGAGAAATCAGCTGATAGTCTAATGGGAACTTCTTTGTAGGTAACTGTCTCCTTTTCTCTTGCTGTTTTTGAGATTCTCTCCTTATCGTTAATCTTGGCTAATGTAATTATGATGTGCCTTGGTGTGTTCCTCCTTGGGTCCCACTTCTTTGGGACTGAGTTTTCTGGACTTCTTGGAAGTCTAATTCCTCTGCCAGATTGGGGAAGTTCTCCTTCATTATGTTTTAAAATCAGTTTTCAATTTCTTGGTCTTCCTCTTCTCCTACTAGCACCCTTATGATTCAGATGTTGGAATGTTTAAAGATGTCCTGGAGGTTTCTCAGCCTCTCCTAATTTTTTTTTTTTAATTCTTGTTTCTTTATTCTGTTCTGGTTGAATGTTTCTTTCTTCCTTCTGCTCCAAACCATTGATTTGAGTCCTGGTTTCATTCCCATCACTGTTGGTTCCCTGTAGAATTTTCCTTATTTCACATAATGCAATCTTCATTGGTGCCTGGGTCTTTTTTATGCTGTTAAAGTACCCAGTGAGTTCCTGGAGCATTCTGATAACCAGTGTTTTGAACTGTGCATCTGATAGGTTGGCTATCTCTTCATTGCTTAGTTGTATATTTTCTGGAGCTTTGAACTGTTCTTTCATTTGGGCCATTTTGTTTTTGTCTCAGCGCACCTGTTACATATAAGGGGCGGAGCCTTAGGTATTTGCCAGGGCAGGGTAACCCACGTGGCTTCGTTGTGATGCTGTATGGGGGGAGGGTCTGAGAGGGAACAGTGCCGCTTGCTCTGCTCTCTGCTGGTTTTCAGTCACTTCCCCTGCTACCCACAATCAAATTGGGCCCTTCTGGTGCTGATTCCCAGGTAGGTGGGTTTGTGTACATTCTAGGACCCTGTGGGTCTCTCCAATGAACTCTCCTGTGAGGTTGGGAGTTTCTCCCGCTGCCGCCTCAACTCCCACAGGTGTTTTTAATCAGAGGCTTTGAGGCTTTATTTCCCTGGGCTAGAATCCTGGGTTGCTTCGTCGGCCTCACTCCCTAGTTGTTCCTCCCAGTCTATCTGCCCACGAATGAGGGACTGCCCAGTTTGCAAGCCACTGCCTCATCTGCTCCACCAGCTGCCACCTTGTCGCGAGTCCTCTTCACATGGTTGCCCGTCTCCACCCCTCCTACAGGTCTGGATAAATGTTTCTTCTTTATCTCCTTGGTTGTTGGACTTCCATGCAGTACAATTTTCTGTCAGTTCTGGTTGGTTTTTGTTTTTAAATTTGTTGTTGTCCTTGTTTTGGTTGTGCGAGGAGGCACAGTGTGTCTACCTATACCACCATCTTGGCCAGAAGTCCCTGAGTTAGAAATCTGAGAGAGGAAAGACCCAATTGAATGGACCTATTAAAACAATTCTTCCTCCCTGGCTGGTGTGGCTCAGTGGATACAGTGCTGGCCTCTGAACCAAAGGGTCACTGGTTCAATTCCCAGTCAGGACACATGCCTGGTTTTCAGTCCAGGTCCCTTGTAGAGGGTGCACAAGATTCAACAACACATTGATGTTTCTCTCCCTCTTTTTTCACTCCCTCTCTCTAAAAATAAACAAATAAAATATATTTCTTAAAATAAAAACAATCTTTCTTGTGAAGGATGAGACACAGTTGAAGTTCCAATTAGCACAGTGGAGTACAATATTGAGAAAATTTCCAAAATGCAACATGGGAGACCAGAAGTGGGGATTTAAGTTACTGGGGACTGGAGTGAGGAGGGCCAATGTCCTATCTACAGCGTCAGAAGGAAAGAAGTGAGCATGACGTTGAGTGACATCTCCAGAGAACAATAATCGAACATTTCACAGAGATGAGGAAGACCAGCAAAGCTACAGAGGCTGTGTATGTAAAAATAAAATCTATATCTTGTCCTTGTGGTAAATGAAGCAAATGAAGGATGAATCAAAATGAAAAACTCATATTTTACACTGAATTGTACACACTAAAATGATAAGTTTTATTTTATGTGCATTGAACTGAAAATCCCATCAGGAAGCACTAGGAGTAAACCCGTCAGCTGGGAATGTGTGAGGAGGTTGGTACTTTGAGAAAATACCACGCTCTGGGAAGAGACTGTTGGAGTGAGGAATGGATGATAAACTGTGATAAAACTCCAGCGCTAATGTAACACTGAGGTAATGAGTTGATCAGTGCTCTGTGTGGTTTATGAGAATTAATCATGAAACCCAACACAAATCCCATAAGACAAGTACATTTGAAGTTGAGTGAAAAGAGGCAGGAATGTTTCTTTGTGGTTATCTTGGTTTAGAAGGTGTGCAGAGAGTCTGCTCTGAGCAGACTGGCTCAGGGGGTGCCCATGAGAAGCACAGTGTGGCCATGACCCAGGTGTGTGAGTCTGGGGAGGGGAGGTGGGCACTGGGAAGGGTCTGCTTTGTAGGGAATACTCGCCTCTGCTTGGGACAGAAAGGTTAGCTCAACCTGATCTCCAACAACATGGACCAGCAGGTGGGGCTCCTTGGATGTGCTGGAGCGAGGTAGAGACCTGTGGAAAGCTTTGTGCAGGGAGGGTCTGTGACAGGGAAATTCAGGTGCATCAGAGTAAACCCCTCAGCTGGGAGTGAGGGTCTGCAGGAGGCCAGAGAAGAGGCTGATGGGGTCGCACCAACTCGTTGTCCTGAGTCTTTACCTGAGTGTGACTGTGGAGGGGACCTGGGTCACAGAAAGAGGGGCTCAGGGTCAGAGCTGTGGGCGTGTTCATCGTGTGGGGGGAAGAAAGGGGAGAGCTGAGGGTACGTCTGATCTCTGCCTGGGTGGCCTGGGGAGTTGATCGGGCTGTCCCTGGGCTGACCACCCCAGTGCGGGGCTGGAGGTGAGGGGAGAAGATTAGAACATGGTCACCTGACCCACAGAGGAAGCCACCCACCTTCCTGGCTCAGTGTGTGAATTTGTCTCTCCCTCTCACTTCCCATCTCTGACTTCCTCATCTCTGTGAGCAGGAGACCTTCTCTCCATCTCTCCCATCCAGGCCCCTGGGCATGTCTGCCTCCTCACTGCCCTGCTCTGTGAGGGGCAACCCTTCATCTGACCCTGGTCACTCCATCCTCATGTGCTGGGCAGAAGCACCAGTTGCAGGCAATTCACAGGTTCTAATCTAAGACAAAGGGAAACATTACTGACCATTGGTTTTGTGCCAGTCACGTCCCCTCTCCATTTGCCCTCATTGCAGACACGGGTGGAAGCTCAGCTCTCACAGCTGTTGTGAGCATCAGCAGAGCCTGAGACATGAAGAAGCTCCGTCTGTGTCATTCCTGGGGCCTGATTGAGACACGAGCTTGAGAGACTTGTGGGAGGAAGGGCTACTTGGAAGCTGCATATGAATCCCCCAGCCTTCAGGGCATCAGAAGCTACAGAGCATCCTGGGTTGATGGCAGGTGACCCCAGACTGAGAGGAGACAGGAAGGACGCTGTTCATCCTGGATCCTGGCCTCACCACACTCAGGAGTGAGGGCGGGAATCCCACCAGGGGCTGAGCCTGAGCACTGGGCACTGAGGGCTTCTCGGACCTGGTGGGAGTCCCGCCTCCCACGAAACTGCCTGGGGATGTGGGGCCACTTCTAAGGGAATAAGGAACCACAGGGAACCATGGTAACTTAGTTGCATTTCTTTTTAATGAGTTAAGTTCCTATAACATAGAAGTGAGCATTTTAAAAATACAGAGTTAAATGGAATGTAGTAAATATACAATGTCTGAACCACAATTTTATCTGGTTTTAATAACAAATTTGTGTAACCCTGCCTCCAAATACCACAAAGCCACCAGTCTCCCATCTCTCCTCCTCATCAGCCCCCAGCAAGCCCACCTGACTTGTGTCTCTGTGGGTTCCCTCCTCCTGGACATTTCATACAAATGCAGTCCCAGAAAATGTGATCTTTCCTGTGTGGCTTCTGTCACTGAGCTGCAGAATGTTGATGTTCACCCACCAGGTTGCAGGTATCAGTCCTTTGTTTTAATGGCTTAAATCACCCTCCCGGGTTATGAAGACACCACATTTGTTTATATGAGTGGGATCCAGCATGAAGGGATGTGTAGATGTGAACCCAAACCAGCCATGTGGGGCGGACCCTCATGTCACAGGGGTGAGAACAGGAGGACAGTCAAGGGGAGTCAGTGAGGATGAGGAGGGACAGCCCCACAGTGGGATGGAGGCATCTCCACAGGAACACAGCTCATGTTTCCTGCCCCCAAACTTCATCTGCCATGTCTGCTCCCCTGGACAAATCACCAGTTTCCCCAACTGTGGTCAGACTGTCCTTCTGCACCTCCTGGATCATCTGAGGGGCTCCACAGCTCCCCAGCTCTGAACAGTGCCCTGTCCCCTCTGTTCAGGTCCTGGCTGCAGCCTGGGCCATTCTCTCGCTGTCTCAGGCCTGAAATAGCAGCACCCCGAGGACCACCAGGACCAATCCAGCCATGCCCATGTGGATGAGATTCTCCACGGTGTAGTCTTGGGGGTGGGAGGCTCCAAAATATGGGGACAGAGGTTAGCATGGTCAGGCAGCCCCAAATCTCCAGAACTCTGGTGCCCCCCGCCCAGGCTTCCTCCTCCCCTGGATGTCAGCATCCCTGGGACGTCTGGATCCAGCACCGGCTCTGAGGCATCGTGACAACAGTGAGCTCTGCCCAAAAGCTTAGTATCAATGAAAAAATGGTCTCAATTCAGGAAGAATTAATATCTGTAAGTTCTGTGTTCAATCTAGACTCAAAATCCAGAAGCTCATTGCCCTGGAGCTGAGAGATCCCACATTTTCCACAGATGGGGCCCCAGTCCATGGAGGAGGGGTGGTACCTGGAGCTCCTGAGTGGCAGGCACAGGAAGGGGTGAAAGTCTGGGGCAGCATCTACTTTGCTCCACCCCACCTGGGCCAATGCTGTCTGGGGTCTGCAGTTTAATCGTCACCTGGATATTTTCATCTATTCATTCTTTTATAAATTCATTTTTATATAATAAAACGACCATGGGAGATATAATTACCAGATTAGATATATGGGCCTGTGGGTGAATATTTGTAAATATATAAATATAATATCAATACACAAGTCAATACAAGGTGGGGCAAAAGTAGTTTTACAGTTATGAATTCACGAAACAGAATTATTTATTGTGTTATAAGTATTCATTGTTGTATTATCTTTTGTACAACTTTAATCCTACATTCACCCATACCTCGTGTATGTACATTTTATAGAGTATATTATAAAATATTTTATAAAATGCATGTGTATATATAGTTACACATATACCCACTTTTACATAAATAGTACTAAATGACATATCATCACTTTTATCTACATATATTTGTGCGGTACTGATACATATTGTTGTGTGTGTGTGGACAGAGACGGAGACTTGAAATGAACAGGTGATAAGGAGGCAGGTCCCCAGAAGGGTCTAGTCTGGTCTTCCGTAGGGAATAACCTCTCCTCTGTGGGGTGTAGGGAGGAGGCAGTGGAAAAGGGGAGCTGAGACTCGGGGTCTTGGAGCATGGGGTCGGAGGTCAGGTGAGGTGCCAGAAGGGGCAGGCACCATCTTCTTCTCCTTTTGGACAAACTCTAGGAAGTGGCAACATTTCATGGATGGAGGGCTAATCATGTCATTTTTACTCCAAAACACAATCTCTATGCACTGCTTATCAAAGTTTCCAACCAGGGAGTCCCCAGTTGAGGTTCCAAACTTCAGGAACAGAGAAATTGCCCTAAGTTGTCATATTTTGGGAGCACTTAAACTAGAAAATTATGGGAATCTGCTTCCCCATTTTGATATAGAAAACAAGATGTTAAAAAGTTATTCACTCATATTCTAATTCCAAAGATCCATGCAAAAGTTCTAAATAGCAGCTCACACAATTCAGAAGATGCACATGGACAATAAATGTTATTCATTTGCATTAATATCCAAATGATCGAAACCAGGAAGCCTTTGTAATGTGTCCAATGTAGTTATAAATCAGAAGGAAAAGATAATTTTTAGGAGATGTGTATCTGTCAGTAAAAAGAATTCCTAATAAAACTCTAAGGAAATAAAAAAAACATATTGAAACATAAAGGCGATATGCATTTGATGTAAAATTCAGACATCTTAATGAGTTTGCCTTGAAATAATCTGGGCTATGAATAAAACTTTTTCAGAGGTAAAACTGTGGAGTATATTACTTGGTCATTTTCTTATGTGGAATTTGGAGTGAGAAAAATAGGTATACAGTCTGGAAAAAATGAATTTACCTTTCACTCATCATTATTATAATTTTGTCATTATATCAGAGAGCAATTGAAAAACAATCCAAAGGTAGAGAATGTTTTGGAAGCTATAATGGTTATGAAACAAATATGCCCAAACCAATAGCTTTCCTATGTGTACTTACCACTATTTAGACTATATAAAGGAATCAAACAGCTTACTCACAAATTACATTATTAGTTGTGCAGTTCTGAAGGTCAGCTATAAGTTTACTCAGTTTTACAAATATCTGCGAAAGTGCTTCTGAAGTTCCCTAAAACCTCATTTAAAATGTGTGTAACATGAAGACTTCATAGTAACAAGTTATTTTCTGCAACGAATGTATGAATTTAGTCTTTCCTATGAAAATAGGAAGAGCATTGTATACATTTGAAGGTTGACTCCACATAAGGTAAATTAAACTGTTACTCTGTATACTGAAGCACTGCCCAGAAGTCCTCAGAAAAAAGCAGGAACAGACAGGGGCGCCCAGAACCAGGGAGCAGATGGGGGAGCCCCCAGCTCCTCCTGAGCCAGGCACAGCCCTTCCTCACTCACAGGTAAGCACTGAGTGCTGGAGGTTCCAGGTGAGCCCAGGGGCCTGCAGAGCTGGGCCCCAGGGGGGGTGCCGCTGTCTCTGGGAGAGGGTCAGTGGTGGCCAGGACCCCAGGGGCTCAGACTCTGAGATGAAGATGCAGGAAGTGAGTGGGGGAGGGGATCTGTTCTCTCTGCTCAGTCCAATCTCCTTTCTCCTCATTTCACACACATCTCACTCCACCCTCCTGCTCTTTCTCTGCTGAGACTCAGAAAAGGAGGCTCACAGGTAGGAGGCGCTGTGTCTTTCTACCTTTTAGTGGCTGGACCCCACCCTGCACTCCTCATTGATTTCTGTCGCCGACATTCTGTGGAACCTCCTGCACTCCTCATTGATTTCTGTCGCCGACATTCCTAGGGACAGGGCCCAGTGGGAACAGGGAAAGGACAGTGTCAGGGGCTTCATCTGAGACCAGGAGCTCCAGGTGTCACTGGGCTGTGACAGCAGGTAGGGGCTGCTGTGGTTTGCGCTGTAGCACCTATATGTCCCCCCATGGGTTGAGGACACAGGACCCATGGAGAACTCTGCCTGGTGCTGCTGAGCTCGGGACTGTGATCTGAGACGCGGCGGGGGGGTGGGATCGGCTGCCTCCTCCTTGGACAGAAGGAAAGTGTCCCTTGGGCTCTGTGACTGACACAGCAGGGTCACATTCTCTCCTGAGGTCACCGTGGGGCCCGGCTGCACAGACAGGGAGGTTCTGTCAGGGAGCCGTCCTAGAGAGAGGGGGGTGGGTGAGGGGCTGCTGCCCACCCAGTTCTGACCTGAGAGTCACCAGGCCCCTTTCTGAGGACCCTCCTCTCTGTCTGTTTCTGTTTTCTCTAAGTCTCTTCCTCCTCCTCCCTGGGGACCCCAAACCCCTTGTCCTGGCCATCACCACCTGAGCCCCCCACTGGTCCTGAGCAGACTCTGGGTCCGGGACTGAACCCACTGGCTCCTCACCTGCCACCAGGATGTCCAGGGGGTCACTGGGGACCGACCACTCGGGGGACAGGTTGTGTCCACCATAGCACATGTACTGACCCCTGTGGAGTCACTCACAGTGTCCAGGAAGAAGTTGGTCTGAGAGAGCCCATCCTGGGGCTGCAGGACAATGCTCTGGGGGAGGCCCTGTCCCCCCTCCTTGGGCAGAGTGAATCTGTCACAGTCAACATCAGAGCAACACTGGAGGGTCAGGCTCTATCCTTCAGCCACAATGGGGCCCTGCTGGGTCAGGAGGGAGGGCTTTCCTGAGCCACCTGCACGGACCAGACAGGAGTGACAGGGCTGCTCCTCCCATGAACCCTCCTGGCCTGGCCCCTAGGTCCCTTGTCTCTCTCTCTGTGTCTCTGGCCCAAGAGCCCCTGTGCCCTCACTCCACCTCTCCCATGGAGCTCCCCTCCCTGCAAAGACCTCAGTAACCTGTCTGATGCCTCTATCCATGGATGGGACAATAATGGGATGTACCTGAGACCAAAAGCTCAAGGACGTCACTGGGCTGTGACCACACCTGGGGTCTGTTCCTCTCAGAGCCATAGAGCTGAATGTCTCCCTCTGGGTGGGGGTCACGGGGCCCACAGGGAACAGGGCCTGGACCTGCCCACTGGGGTGCCATTGTGAGTCCAGGCTCTAGAAGAGCCTGTGTTCTCCTTCCTTAGTCAGAATGAACCTGTCGAATTTCTGCCATGAGCCACACTGGAGGGTCATGTTCTCTTCTGAGGTCACCATAGGGCTGGGCAGGGCTGAGAGTCTGGGTTTGCTCTAGAATACTAGGAGAGAAGGAAGCATCGTGTTAAATGGGCACACACCTCCCTCACATCCCCCAGGGCTGGGCTGTGAGGGGGAGACCCCCTGAGAGCATCCCGCTTCCTGAGGACAGAGCCTGAGGCTGGTACCCCTGGTGTCCTCTCACCTGTCACCACCAGCTCCAAGGTGTCACTGTGCTCTGACCAGACACCTTGGCTGAAATAGTAACAGTGATATCTCCCTGCAGTGAACTCGGTCATGCACATGATGGAGAAATTGGCCTCCTTCTGGGGATCCAGTATCTTCTGTCTGTCCCAGGATGCTGGGATTCCCTTTTTATGCAGACGGAACTCCTGAGCCTGCAGGGTCCCTTGACACCAGATGGTCACCAGGCTCCCCCAGGGGATCACAGGGCCTGGCTCAGCCCAGAGAGTGGGTTTGGGGAGGGTCCCTGGAAGGAATCAGAGGCTGGCTCACATTTCCACCCCCAGTGCCCAGGTTGCAGCCCAGGACCTTCCCTGACATCCCCCACCCATTAACCCAGAACTCCTGTTCTCCATCTCCAGCTGCCTGATGGGGAGACCCTTTATTCTTTATGTGGAGAGGGACATGGGACCCCTGGGGACAGACTTACCTGCAGCACTGAGGTCCTGAGGCCCACACTCAGTGCTGCAAGAAAGTCCCTGTGAGAGATTTGCCCTGAATCGTGGGCAGAACCCTCCTCCCCAGGAGCCTCCTGAGTCCTGGGGTCCTGACAGAGCAGGGCTTCCCCTCCCCCTCACATCTCACCGAGGCAGAGCAGGGCCGTGAGGCTGGGGGGCATGGCGTCTCCTCTCTGAACCCAGCTGTGCAGAAGGAGGGGACCAAGGAGTCCTAAGTGTAGAGAGACTCACAGGGTGTGGTCACTGGGAGTCCGGCCGTCCCTGTCACGAGGTTGTCATGTCAGCAGCCCCTCAGGAAGGGGAACAGTGTCTCCCCACATGTCTGGCTCTCATTTTCATGATGAGGGAAGTTATAGACCCTGAGCCTCCTGAGATGCCCCTTGCAGATGAGGTGACCGAGGGCACAAACTTCCAGGTCAGAGCCTCCCCCACAGGGTCCCCTTCACCCTCCACTTGGTCATCAGCCCCTCCGTGTCAGTTCCCACCCCATGGACAGTGGTCACCCAGGCCCTGGAGACGCTTGGAAGGAAGATGGGGGTCCCTGTGCCTGCAGAGCTCAGCTCAGCAGAGACACGGTCTCCTCCTCACTGTGCAGTTCAGGCGAGTGTCACTGGGACAATGAGCACAAAGGACAGACCCAGAGGAATAGGGGAAGGGAACATGTCCCAGAGCGTGGTTTTCTCTCTATTGCAGTCACCCTCACCAACTTCTTGTGTTTTCTCAGCAAGAGCGAACACCCACCTTCCTGGGGACAAGCCTCTGAGTGATCCCTGCCCCCTCAGTGCCCCTTGTTTCCTGGTTCAAGCCTCTTCCTCATGTTGTGGTCCTGCCTTCAAGCTTCAGGGGACATTGATTGGGCTTGGAGTCCTGATTTTTACTCTTAACAAATATTTATTTAAATAACCATCACCCAATGCCCAAGTGATCCGTGGGATAGTGTCCAGTCTCTGCCTCAGTTTCTTCATCTGGATCCTATTGTCACAAACCCCAGTCCCACAGTGGCTGTGGGTCAGTGCTGCTGGTTCATGGAGGGAGACTTCCATTTCCAGACCTGATGAAGACGTGAGTGGGCTGGGACATGAGAGGATCAAGGTTCCAGGGTCAAGGGCAGGATTGTAGCACCTGCTGGAGACCTAGTCTGCTCTGAATACCTTTTCTGAATTCCTTAAGAAAAGTCCTAATATTGTTTTCTATGGAAAAGGCAAATTACTAAAATGACAAGGTCACTAGGACCAGACCTCCTCACAGCAAAGAGGACCCCAGAGGACAGTGGGAACACGTCTCCAGGAGCAGATTGTTGGGGAAGATTGTGCTCTGAGCCCCATCAGCTCTGCCATCCCAGTTTCTGACCCTCCACTCCTGGGATCCTGGGATCGCTGCTCTGGAGTTGTCTGGAGGTGGTTATGTGCATTTCTGTTTCTTTCAAAACTTTCTGCTTTGGAACCAAGCCCTCAATCTCCCATGGGGGCTGAAATAAAAGACCTTCCTCAGAGCAACTGCACAGCAAGTTCAAGACAGGGGTGATGGCCAGTCCTGGCTGTACCTGTTGCCCACGGCAGAGAGGCAGCCATGGGCAGCAGAGAAACCCCTGGCCCCTGGCAAGGCTGGTCCTGCTGGGTCCTGGGCATCATCCCAGCCTCCTCCAGCTCAGAGTTCAGTCACTCATGATGGGCTTATGGTCTCCCAGGCCAACAAACTCAGGAAACACCGCCTCTGAGATATGAGGGCCACCAGGGTCCTCCCTGGATCATCAGTCAGAAAAGATTTATATTTTGTGTATTTCCAGGGTAGTTTTAGCCATGTAAAGACCCACAATGAGGGGGGAAATATACACTGGTGCTCTTTGCTCCTGCTGATCTTAAGAGGATACTGTCTCAAAAGTT
>PVJI01024681.1:0-21585 GCA_004026765.1 Micronycteris hirsuta
GAACCCACAACCTATCAGTTTACGGGAAAACATGCCAAAGAACTGAGCCACACTGTCCAGGACTTCAGTATGAAACTTGCTCTCTCAGTTAGCCGACCATCTCCCGACTTCATTTCCTTCTAGATCCAGCCAGGATCTCACAAGTCATCACATGAGTGACCCTAAGTGAACGCCCTTGACTGTCTCACTCCTGTTGTTTTGTTACACATGCTCTGCAAACATGCAAACCTGGACCACCCAATCATCTGCTTCTCTGCTCTCATGTCAGGCTTCAGAGCACTGCCCGTGAAAATCCCCATTTATTCATGGTGCGCTCCCCTATGCATGTATGTCCTCCTGATTCAGCTGGGCCCACAAGGATGCTCAGAATCCTCACTGGTGTCCATGTCCACTGCCCTCGTCAATCCCCACACAGCTATTTAATCTTCCCTACATTCTGAACCAGTCTCAGACGATAAGCTTGTCTACTGTTTTACTAGAGGCCACCAGCACAAGCTCCACCGACTTCTTCCCCAACTACAAGTTCATTTGTCCACTATTGATTCTTTTTTCCTCCTTCAGAGGAGGAGATATTCATTCTCCGTCTCCCTGTATTCTGGGTGCGACTTCTCCTCCTTTTTTCTTCTGTATATTTTCAATTCCTTTTCTTTCTTGTAGCTCCTTCCACTTGGTACAAAACAAACCCCCTAAGTCTCTCATCTAAAATGATTCTATATCCCCTACTGGGTTTATAGGTAATTTGAAAAATTGTTTAAAATAACTGTCTCCATTTCTCTACTTCCCATCACTCCTCAGCTCCTGGAATCTTATTGGATCACATATAATCTTTTAGTAATGAAATCTAAAGTGTTGTTTCCACCCTAATCATAAGTGTTTTTCTGCAGCATTTGATATTGTTGACCACTTTTTCTGTCTTGAGAGTGTCCCCAGGGTTTCCATCCCACCTTGTCCCCCTGCGCTGTTCCCCCCTCAGTCTCCCTGATATGCTTCATACTTAGACTTGCTGCTTAAAAGCTAGTGTTCTACAATGTTCTGTTACTTTCTAAGCTCTGTTCACAGATGTCTTGTTAAATGCATGGTTCCAACTATGCCTTGTGATGATTCCTACATCTGTATCTTTACACCTGTTTACATGACTCTGAACACATTACTTATGACTGCCTACTCTACATCCTCACCTGGTTATCCCACAGACACTCCACACTCAGTGAAACGCATCACCTTTTCTTTCCTCTGCCAGTTCCTATCTTTGTGAATATTACCACTTTCGAAAAGGTACTAATAGAAATCTGTGTGTCATCCTAGAGTCTTCCCTATTCTTCACTCAGTGTACTGAACAAGCGTAAAAGTCCCTCTGGAATCCATTTCTTTCTCTCTATTCCTACTGCCATTACTCTAAAATTACTCCTCACCTCGATGTCTGTAATTGTCTCCCCACTGGTTGTGCCCCTCTTCACTCCCCTCTCCCTTCCCTAGGCCAACCTGTACAGCTCTGTCTGAATTATCTTAAAATGAAAATCTGATCACACCCTTGTCTGACTTCAAAGTCCTGGAGAATTTCCCAAGTTCTAAGCTGAGATGGCAAAATCGGGTGCTTTCAAAGGCTGGGAGGTAACATAAATATGAAAGGCTGGGAAGCAGTGGAAATGAAGTCACTTGAACTTAAATTGAACGCAGTCATTTAAAATTGGTTGGCACATATGATGACTGGTCTGAGTGCTCCTTCCTGCTCTGTATCCCTGCCTGCCTTTCCAGCCCATGTTTTGCAACTTCCCATGGACATCTTGAGCTCCTGTGATAACAGGTATTTAAAATTATGCTGAAGGGCCATGTTTGCTTATGCCTCCATGCCTCTGTGTGTGTTATTTCCTATGCCTGCATGTCCTGCCATCCTCACTCCTTGTTCTCTTAAGGAAGATCAACTCTTCCAATGGGCTAGAGACTATTCTTAACCTATTTTCAATGAACAGACTGACTGGGTTCACGACCTTCTCTTTCCCTGTGTGGGGCACACCGACCGACGCTCACCGCACTCCCGGAACTCACGGCAGCAGCTCTCGCTGGTGTGCCTGTGCGCTTTGCTCTGCCAAGTGAGCTGGGTTTACTGCCAAGCCTGATTTGTCAGTTGCACTTGAGGACATATTAGTCAAATAATTATCAGATACGTTGGAGAAATATAAGTGCGAAAAGCCAGAGAGTTGTTTATACAGAACTGCAGTAAATGTGTTGGTAAGACTTCATAAAAAAGTGTTCTAGAAAACTATGGAATTAAACATGGATGAAGCTACTACAGAGGGTTGAGGAGAAACAAGAAATATTCAGTCCTATGATTGATTGTTTTACAAGTATCTTTAGCTTCCTGCTCCACTTCAAGAAATATTAACTAGAAATCATAAATAAGGGGTTAAGGATAGCTTACGTAAGAAAGAGTCAATTAACTCTGATTAGTGGACTTTTATCCAAAGAAAAAGATTAACCCTATCTCAAAAGATTGTAAAATGAATATATGTCCATGTTCTAAGTTAAAGTATATATAATATATACTTATACTTTTATAAATATTTATTTATAGTATATATTACTTTTATGATTCTCTGCTTTTCCGAAATGTCTACTATAATTGAAGAAGTCTTCCTCTTTCCTCTTCACTCACCATCTCTACTTCATGCTCTCAGAGTGCCCTGTGTATACTTTTATTGAAAATATCCACTATTCTTTCATTCGTTTAACAAGCATTTGTTGAGTACCTAGCACGTGCCAGGAACCCGTGTAAGTGATGGGGACACAACCACGAACACGGCAGGCCAACAAACACCCTTGCCTCCTGGTTTCCATTACATCGTATGATAATGGAGATAATTAGATCCCTGTTTCCACAACTAGTCTGTGAGTTTCTTAACATCACAGGCTCTTTTATTAGTCTTGGATTCAGATTTGTGTTAATCTTTTTTTAAGGATTGGAACATAGTGGATGCTCAATTAAATGCTTGTTGAATGAACAGTCTCTGGGACTTTGCTGTGGAAATAAACATCTTGGCAGACCAGATGTGTTTATAGAGAAACACTCAGACTGGTGCTTTGTTGTACCTCTTGGTTTAAAGACTTGATTTAAAGCCAACATATTGACTTCTGCTTTGTGTTTTATGGGTTAGCTTTGTGATGTAAATTGTGGGATTTGGGACTACAGCACTATAGGTAGTAAGTCATTTGGGATGTTGGGGCTGAGGTAAAAATAATAATGAAAATAATTATTGCTATTATATGTTGTTGACAATTGGTTCTATCAATCAACTTTGTACATATTATTTTATTTAATGCTTCTAACCACATATAAAGTTGATATGATGATCATCATTCCTATTTGCAGATTAGAGAAACCTGAAGCTTTTAGTACTCAAGTAACTTTGAACAAGGTCACATATTTAAGTAAGTGGCAGAACTGGGATTCCGACCTGGGTTTTCTGACTTCAGAGTATGTGTACTTACCTACTTCACCATACTACTGCTTATCATATTCTAGTTCTATTAGAACTCTGGGAGGCAAACCACTGTGTTATAGGTGCCTGGTGGGAAAATGGAACTAATTCCAGTGGTTTCTTAGTATAGGGTTTATTTGAAATAACTATAGTAAAAACCCAGTGTCATGTGCAAAGTAAGTTCATGTTATATACCTTTCCTTAAGGTTGTTTCTTTAGCACAGAATAGAAGTGTTCTACCACGAAACAGACAAACGGTCTGATGGATTTTACAATGCACGGGAAGGTTAGTCAAGGTTAAGGCAGGACAGAGGAGGTTCATTTAGCCCTATTTACACCTCCACAGGGCCTTGGCAAATTGTTCTGCCTTCCGAAGAGTCTATGCCAATTTGGATGATAGCTTTCAAATCAGTGACAGAGAAGAGGCTTGGTCTTTTATTTCTGGAACTTCCTCTATTCAGAACAGCTTTTCACATGTTCTCTATCTACTTAGCTTTCCCTTCTCCTCATTCATCATGTAGTAATTTGTACTATTCTATAATAGTGCAGGACTTAGAAGTACATTTAAGAATTTATTCTCACTCCGTCCTTCTAAATCAGCAACTCACACTATAATTATCATCAAGAAAATGAGCTTAGCTCTCCTTATGGTCCATATTGTAAAACCATGGATAATTTTGAAAGAACCAGATTAGTCTGGTATTCAAGGCCATGTCTTTAACCCGATCAGTTTTCTCATCCTATCCCACCTTATCCTCCGTCATTTCAGTAACACCCACTCTGCCAACCCAGTCTAATCCAAGCCCCTCTAGCTTTGGCACACCCACCTGTGCCCCGAAAAAGCCCCTCCTGCCTTTTCCACCACACATGCCATCTATCCGGTCCCAGTCTGAGTCTTCTTTCCTGATATTCTCTTAGCAATCCCCCTGGAGATAATCGTTCTCTCCTCAGTTTTTTTACATTGCATACCATTCCCTTGGATCTTGGTATTTATTACCCTGCATTGCTTATTAACTTTTCATGTTTATGGCTCTGATAATTTTAACTGGATTGTTTTTTTCTTGAAGATCAAGCCTGCATTTTAAAGTTTTAAAGTTCAGTGTTTCCAATAGTGATTAGCATGGCACCTTCTACATTAAAAAATCACTAGAATATAAGGGTAGTTACATTAGTATTAAATTAATGTTACTTATATTTATGTTTAAGCAATTTAAAGATCTACTCTTCTAAAACATGAAAAGTATGATAATATGGTCAAATTTTAATTTAAAACTTGAAACTCTTTTGTATCAAGCACTTGTGGATTACCTGCTTTCATGTTCAGAATGAAAACTTTACCTGCTGGCCAATAAGAAATTAAAATATTTTTTTCTTAGTTTAGGATATAAAATTGTGCCTGCTATGTGAGAAGTGAAGTCAGTGAGTAGATAGATGCTGGCTGTACTTCTGCACCATAAAACTTGAAGTTTTAAAGTCTGTTTTAAACTACAATAAAGAATTTATCAGTGTGGAAGCCACTGTATTTGTGTAATTTTGCACTCCATTATAACGAAGTGATAGGGTTTACTTTATTTCCAGGTGCTGCAAATGAATACCTTTCTTTCCTACTTCTCAAAAGAAAAAATAATCAGGACTACCATGGATTACTGAAACTATGAAAAGAATAAGAATTCTCATTTCATTTAGTAAAAGGTATTGGTTACACCAAGTAAAAGAATGTTTGACACAATATGAGACCATGTTTAGTTTTGCATTTTTTCTGGTGGGGGGTGGAGTTAGAATCACAGTTCCTCATGCAATCACAAAACTTTGCTTTGTTCTTAATACTAATTGACAAACTCTGAAAGAAGCTACAGAATGTTACATATGGAGAGTTCCGCAAATGCTGTTTTACCTAAAAATTGCAATAGACTTCACTTTTTTTTTTTTTAAAGATTTTATTTATTTTCAGAGAGAGGAGAAGGGAGGGAGAAAGAGCAATATATGGTTGCCTCTCACATGGCCCCCACTGGGGACCTGGCCTGCAACCCAGGCATGTGCCCCAACTGGGAATCGAACCAGGACCCTCTGGTTCCCAGCCCGCACTCAATCCACTGAGCTACACCAGCCAGGCAGACTTCACTTTTAAAACTAAAACTTCAGAGTTCCAATCAAGAGGGAGGCATAGGTAGAAACTCTTTGCTTCCTCGCACAACCAAAAGGAGGATAACAACCAATCTAAAATCAATAAACAATCAGAAGCCCCAGAAAATCAAATTGCATGGAACTCCGACAACCAAGGAATAAAAGAAAAAATCAATCACAGCAACCAGACCGGTAAGATGGTGGACCACGTGGGCCAGGCCAGCTCAGAAAACCCAAGGCAAGGTGGTGGATGGGGCAGATGGGGCTGGCTGAAAGCTAAACCGAGCCTCAGAGCTGACTGTGGACTACGGCAGTTTCGGTGGTATGAGAAGCTCCAGTCTCAAACAAGAGAGTTCATTGAAAAGTGCGCTAGAGGTGAGCAGGTGGGCTGCATCGCTTCCTCTCTGCCCCTCCCCCACAGGCAGCACTGCAGCACAGTAGAGAGGGTTACCCTGCCCTGGTGAATACCTAAGGCCCCACCCCCTTACAACCTATCAGCTGTGCTAAGCCAAAGAAATAGGACCCAAAAGAAAGAACAGAGCAAAACTTCAAAAAGAGAACTAAGCAATGAGGAGATAGCCAACCTATCTGATGGAGAATTTAAGGCCCTGGTAATCAAAATGCTCACAGATCTGATTGAGCTTGGTTGAAAAATGAAAAAATAAATTAAAGATATTCAAAATGAAATAAAGCAAAATATTTAGGGAACCAACAGTGACAGGAAGAAAACCAGGACTCAAAGCAATGATTTGGAACAAAAGGAAGAAATAAGCATCCAACTGGAACAGAATAAAGAAATAAGAATTCAAAAAAGTCAACAGAGACGTACAAACCTCTGGGCAACCTGAAATGTTCTACTATCTGAATTATAGGGGAGCCAGAAGGAGAAGAACAGCAAGAAACTGAAAACTTATTTGAATGAATAATGAAGGAGGACTTCCCCAATCTGAAGAAGGAAATAGACCTCAAGGAAGTCCAGGAAGCTCAGAGAGTCCCAAAGAGGAACACACCAAGGCAGCTCAACACTAAGTTACCCAAAATTAAAGAAAAAGAGAGAATCCTAAAAGAAACAAGGGGAAAGGAGAGAGTTACCTACAAAGAAGTTCCCATAAAGCTATCAGCTGATTTCTCAAAAGAAACCTTCAGGCAAGAAGGGGCTGGAAAGAAGTATTTGAATTCATGAAAGGCAAAGACCTACATCCAAAATTACTCTACCCAGCAACGCTTTAATTTAGAATGGAAGGGCAGATAAAGTGCTTCCCAGATAAGGTCAAGTTAAAGGAGTTCATTATTATATGAAAGGCTAAAGGGACTTATCTAAGAAAAAGAAGATAAAAAATATGAATGATAAAATGACAACAAACTCACAACTATCAACAAATGAACCTAAAAGAAAAGAAAGACAATGAAAACAAAAGCTAAGCAAACAACTAGAACAGGAACAGAATCAGAGAAATGGACATCACATGGAGGGATTTCAGTGGGGAGGAGGAGAGGAGGAATGGGGGAAAAGGTACAGGGAAGGAGAAGCATAATTAATAGGCATAAAATAGATGGGGAGAGATAAAAAATGATACAGTAAACAGAGGACTGAAATAACTTATAAGTACAACCGATGGACATGAACTAAGGTGGAGGGGAATGCTGGAGGGCTGGAGGGCAGGGTGGAAGAGGGGATAAAGGGGGAAAAATTGGTCAAACTATAATAGCATAATCAATAAAAAATACTTTAAAAAAAGATTTTATTAAAACAACCAAAAAAACCCCTAACACTTCAAGTTTAATGGCTAATACAAATCACAAAATACATATAAAAAACATGAGCTATTAAAATACTAAATACATAAGATACTGAGTATATCACCACTAATATAATAAATATAAATATAAAAAATATGACACATAATATATTACAATAGAATATATTATATAACTTAACAATTTATTAATATATCATACAATTATATATGATATAATTATGTAATATATATTATATAACTACATACATCATATATCATATAATAGATAATACAATTATAATATAGTATATTATAATTGTATTATTATAACTGTATTATAATAATTGTATTATATATTATATAATATAGTACAGTATATTATATATAAAATATATAATACATTTATATACTATATAAATATATAGTATATAATATATTTCATATATCATACAAATATTATATATTAAATCTATTATATTCTAAAATATGTATTGATATTAATTAATATTAATATTTTACTATTTAGTATATATACTATATGTAAATATATAGTATATATTTAGTATATAATATATAATATATTGTATAACATATATATTTAATTTACTATATTATATAAAATATTATATATTAAAATAATGTTTTATACTATACTATAAAGTATAATATTTTACTTAGTATAGTAGAATTATAGAATAATTATACTATAATTTACTTATTTAGTATATTTTATACTATATGTATAAAGCATATTACTATAGTATAGTAACTATACTATACCCAATATATTTAGGGAACCAACAGTGACAGGAAGGAAACCAGGATACACTTAATATATATTAAGTATATATACTTAATATATAGTATAATATAATATAGTATATTATATATAAAACATATAATATATTTAAGAACACCAATATAATAAAAATATAATATATAATATAAAATATATTTATAATATAATAAATATAAATATAATACGATATATTTAATCTATAGTTTAGTTCATTTTACATGAATTTCAAATATCAGAAAGGACTCCTTATACCCTTTATGTCTCCTAAATCACCTTTAGAGACATATCTCATTTGATTCTTATAACAATTCTATCAGGTAGTCATGGCAGGTTTATTAGAGGAGGAAAATGAAGTTTTTCATTTTGGGTTGGATAATTATTTGTTGTGGGGACTTGTCCTGTGCGTTTCAGATGTTGAGCAGGATCCCTGGTCTCTTAGCCACTAGATACCAGCAGCCACCTCTGCGTCTCACCAGTTGAAACAACCCAAAATGTCTCCAGACATCAACAAATGTCCTTTGAGGGCAAAGCCTGCCCTCACTGAGAGTCACTGGTATAGGCCGTGGTCACACAGCAAGTGGCAGAGCCAGGATGAGAACCGGATAGGAGCTCAGGCCTCCCAGTTGTGCTGCCTGTGATACGTACCCTGTGCTGCCACACAGGGCCTCCCAGCTGCCAAGACAGACTTCCAGCTCCAGTTCCTGGTTACCTTCTTTTTATGTATTTATTTATTTAATTGTTGTTCAAGTACAGTTGTGTCCATTTTACTCCCACCGTCCCCTCCACCCCAGCCATCCCCACTCCTCGCCATTGATCCTGCCCCTCTTCTGTTTTGTCCATTTTGTGACAACATGGATGGAACTGGAGAGTATTATGCTAAGTGAAGTAAGCCAGGCAGTGAAAGACAAATACCATATGATCTCACCTATAAGTGGAACCTAATCAGCAAAACAAACAAGTAAGCAAACAAAATACTGACAGTAACCAGACTGGTTACCTTCTTCTTCAACACACAATCCTTAGCATGAACAAAATGCTCCCTCCCAAGAATGCCTAAGCGATTGTTTCTTACCATTTCCTATAATATTCTGAAGACTTTTGATACAAATTACACATGGAAACTTAAAAAGGAATCCACATACCGCTTTATAAAGTTAGCAAAAAGTATCCGATGTGAGTATCCTAGCCTTCGAATCCTTGCTGTTTCCAGAATTCCTGTGTAGCGAAGCTGTAGCAGAACTTTCTCTTTGTCATATTTTCTTGCCTGACGTTCATTATTTGGTTTGATGCAACGAACAAAATGAGGTTGGCCTACCACCATTTTAGATAACAGATCCATCAGGGAATACTATAATATGCAACAAAAATAAATTTCCCAGGGTAGCATACAAAAGCTCATGAACTTGTAGGTCTTTCTTTTTATTATAAGGAAGAAAAACTAAAAACTGAATATTAAACATGCTTGTGCTAATTCACAGTAAACAGAGGGAAATTTGTATTAATGACAATTTTATATATAATATGTTTTAAAAGACAGATTTCCTCAT
The DNA here is from genome assembly GCA_004026765.1 of Micronycteris hirsuta. Lineage (NCBI taxonomy): Eukaryota > Metazoa > Chordata > Mammalia > Chiroptera > Phyllostomidae > Micronycteris > Micronycteris hirsuta. Next base: position 9,686 of record PVJI01024681.1, read on the forward strand.
AAAAATGTAGAGGCAAAAACTAGGAACTTAACTATTAAAAATTTGCCTGTGCCCTGGCTGGTGTAGCTCAGCGGATTGAGTGCAGGCTGTGAACCAAAGGGTTGCCGGTTCGATTCCCAGTCAGGGCATATACCTGGGTTGTGGGCCAGGTCCCCAGTAGGGGCCAAGTGAGAGGCAACCACACATGGATGTTTCTCTCCATCTTTCTTCCTCCCTTCTCCTCTCTCTAAAAATAAATAAATAAAATCTTTAAAAAATTGTCTGTAAATTCTAAAGGCAACTTTTATTAATAGATTAAATTATTTTTGACATAGTTTATAAGTAATTATATCCTCTCAGGGAGACTTGCCAAATTAAAATATTTAGGCACACAATCTAGTTTCCTGCTTATGCTACTAATTTCCTTATCTAGCTCTTCCTTTATAGAAAGAGTAAAAGTAAACTCTTTAATCCCTGTCAGAATCATCTCCCACTTTAACATAAGGACTGAGAAATTAATGCAGCTTAATATGTACAGCGCAGTTACCAAAATAAGCAAATCCATGTAAGTTCTCTAATCTGCTCATTTGATAATTTTCATATTTTAGATTTTTAGAAATCATACAAATAAGAAAACCATTATGCAACAATATCGTATTAGAGCTGCAGCCATTATCCTAAGTACAAAAAACTAGTAGCCAATTAAGTAAGTATATAACATATTAAGATAATCATGGTTCAATTAAAAGTAGAATCCCAGAAAACTAGTGTTAGAGACCAGGAGTATAGGTGGCTGGCCAGGGAATGGATGTGTGGACATTGATGGCTGGTGATGGCTGGATCTCTTTCAGTGCTGAAAATACAGAAGCCTACAGTTACAAAGCTGGAGCAAAGCAAGTGCCGGCATTGGGTAACAGCACTGGATTTGCATGGCTTCTTCTCAGCCCAAGACTCAGATGCGATCTTCATCACACGGCTGGGTTTGTTATTTTGGAGCCCTTTCTCATTACATTTATCAGTGAGTCATCATTCCTCTAGTCTTGCAAACATCTGCCAGACAGTGTAGATACAAAGGTGATAGACATGTCTGTTGGTAAGCTAGGCAAGAGCTTCCTGCAGCTTAGGCATTAGTGTTCCTTAGGGACCAGGCAGCAGTTACTCTGTGCTCATTCTTTTGAGGTTTTCACCTTATTTGTGTGCAGCAAGACATGGAATGGGAATGAATGCTCAACCTTGTCCCATCTGTCTATCCTAAAATTACTCAGGAGTGGGAAGGAGCATTGCTAGTTATCATAGCATCAAATTAAAAGCCCTTTTAAGTTTTATTCTGGTGGAAATGCATTTGGTTCTATGGACAAATCTTAATCCAAGTATAGACCTCCATTAAAATGGACCTAGTGTACAATTATTTTACAGATTTTGAGTGTATACTCTAATACATCCTATACCTAACAAATAGTAATAAAATACAGTAAAAGTTATTTTTTGCCTATAGCACACTATATTACTAGCTTTTGATCTGTCACTCTCATTTAGAATAAATAACATCCTTAAGCACAGCACATCGTAACTTATTATCTTACCCTAAAATATGATGCAACTGTTTGTGTCTTCATGTTGGTCGTCTCTCTGGCGTGACGCGTGGTTTCTCCAGTTTCACCCTAAGAAGACCAAGGGAGACAGTGATGTCCCAGTACTGATTGTGCTTTATGATCCACAGGGGGCACATGGAATTTTCTTTCGGGTTATCATAGTCTATGCATTCAAATATGTAAGACAACAAAATACAACTGATATTTTTACTTTAAGGTAATTGTTTTTTTGTTTATATTTTATTTATTATGCTATTACAATAGTCCCAATTTGACTCCCTTTGCCCACCTCCAACGAGTACCCCCCACTCTCTCAGGCAATCTCCACACCATTGTTCATGTCCTTCGGTCATGCATATAAGTTCTTTGGCTATTCCATTTCCTGTACTGTACTTTACATCCCAATGGCTGTTCTGTAACTACCTACTTGTACTTCTTAATCCCCTCACCTTTTCACCCGTTCTCCTTAACTCCCTCCCATATGGCAACCATCACTCCAACACTCCTTCTGTCCATCTATGACTCTGTTTCTGTTCTTGTTTGCTTCATCTGTTTTTGAGATTCAATTGTTGAGAGATATGTATTTATTGCCATTTTATTGTTTGTAATTTTTCATCTTCTTTTTCTTAAATAAATCCCTTTAATATTTAATATAATAATGATTTGGTGATGATGAACTTTTAGGTTTTGGGTTTTTTTATTTTGTTTTGTTTTATTTTGTGTTTTTTTTGGGGGGGTGGGGAAGAGCTCTTTATCTGTCCTTCGATTCTGAATGACAGCTTTGCTGGGTAGAGTGCTCTTGGCTGCAGGTCCCTGCTTCTCATGACTTCAAATATTTCTTGCCAATTCCTTCTAGCCTGCAAAGTTTGTTTTGAGAAATCAGATGACAGTTATGAAAACTCATCCATAGGTAACTAACTGCTTTTCTCTTGCTGCTTTTAAGATTTTCTCTTTATCCTTAACTTTTGGCATTTAATCATGATGTGTCTTGGAGTGGGCCTCTTTGTATCCATCTTGTTCAGGACTCTACGCTTCCTGGACTTGCATATCTTTTTCCTTCACCAAATTAGGGAACTTTTCTTTCAGTATTTTTTCAAATAGATTTCCAATTTCTTGCTCTTTCTCTTCTCCTTGTAGCCCCACTATGATGTGAGTGTTGGACTGCTTGAAGTTGTCCCAGAGGCTGCTTATATTATTCTCCTATTTTGGATTCTTTTTTCTGCTTGTTGTTCTGATGGGTTGTTTTTTGCTTCCTTATGTTCCAAATCATAGTTTTGATCTCCAGCATCATTCACTCTACTGTTGTTTTCCCTGTAAATTGCTCTTTATTTCCATTAGTGTATCCTTCGCTTCTGATTGGATCTTTTTTATGCTGTTAAGGTCCTCACTAAGTTACTTGAGCATCCTTATAACTAGTGTTTTGAACTCTGCATCTCATAGATTGCTTATCTTCATTTTGTTTAGCTCTTTCTGTAGTTTTTTTTTTAAAGATTTTATTTATTTATTTTTAGAGAGAGGAATAGGGAGGGAGAAAGAGAGGGAGAAATAGCAATATATGGTTGCCTCTCACGTGGCCCTCACTGGGGACCTGGCCTGCAACCCAGGCATGTGCCCCGACTGGGAATCGAACCAGGACTCTTTGGTTCCCAGCCCGCGCTCAATCCACTGAGCTACACCAGCCGGGTCTTTCTGTAGTTTTGATCTGTTCTTTCATTTGAGTCATGTCTCTTTGGCTCCTCGTTTTGGCAGCCTCCCTGTGTTTGTTTCTATGTATTAGGTAGAGCTGCTATGACACTCTGTCTTGGTAGTGTGGCCTAATGTAGTAGGTGTCCTGTAGGGTCCAGAGGCACAACCTCCCCTATTACCCAAGATGAATACTCAAGGTGCACCTTCCATGTGGCCTGAGTACACTCTCCTCTGTAGTTGAGCCTTGATTGCTGTTGGCAGGTCAAAGGGATGGATTTTGCTAGGCCAGTGAGGTGCAAAGACTGACTATGACCACTGACCATCATCCTCTGCCCTCCATAGAGGGTCAGCTGTATAGATGCACTGTCATGGTGCTTTGACGTAGTGTATAGCTGTCCACTGGGTAAGCAAGCACTGGGGTTTCCTGGGTAGGGCAGGCCAAGGTCAGCCTGCACCTGTGTTCTGTCCAGGGCTACCCTGCATGACCTATAAAGCAATCTGAGATGGCTGCTATATCTGCTGAGCTTGGAAATTCCCAGGCAAAGCCCTGCTGTGAATCTATGCTGGCTGCTGCTAATGCTGGGCCTGGGGCCACTAGGATCTGGGGCTCACTGAGGCTAGCTATTGCATGTTTGAGAGGATTTAGGAAGTAGTGAAGCATGAGCCTAGACCAGGCATTCATATAGAAAAGTTACTGTTAATAGCTTGGGCGGGCTCATAATTGGGTGGGATGGAGTCTCAGGGGATCTCCAGGGAGTGGCAAACAGTGTTAGCCAGGTTAATGGAGTCTCAGATATGGCTCCTACCTGCCAGTTCTCTGACTCTGTCGGGGGAAAGTTCAGAAAAGGGACAATGATCTCTATCCATCTTTCTATCTGGGAGAAAGCTGTCTTCCCTCTGTCCTCCAACCCCTGCTCTCACCTTAATGCCAGACACTTCAGTTCCTCCCTCTATGCCACTGGTCCCTTTTAAACTGCTATCCCAGTGCTGGAGCTCAGAGGGATTGAGTCTGACTAAGTCCGTGTGTGGGTTCTTTAAGAACTGCTTGAGACTCCAGATGTTTCTTCCACTGACTCAATCCCCACTGGTTTTTGCAGCCAGAGTTATGGGGATTTATCTTCCTGGCACTGGAACCCAAGGCTGGGGGGCCTAGTGTGGGGCTGGACTCCTCATTCCTGAGACATTCTTCCCAAATTTTTACCTAGTACATAGGGATGTAGAGCCTGTTCCACATCTCTGCCCCTCCTACTAGTCTGGATGGATGTGGTTTCTTTAATTCCGTAGTTGTCAGACTTCCATTCAGCTTGATTTGTGACAGTTCTGAGTGATGGTTGTTCTATAATTTAGTTGTAATTTTGATGTGGTTGTGTGAGGAGGTGAGCTGTATTTACCTATGCCACTATCTTGACCAGAAGTACTAAGATAATTTTTCAAGGTAACTGTTCAAATTCTCATTGGAACTTGGGTTGGTCATGCATGAAATATGGATATCTCTGATCTTGCCTAATACATTTTTAGTCTGTTTTAGTGGAATATTAAATTAGCTATAAATGAAGAGTTAAGAATATATCAGAAATGCATGATTATTTTAGTGTCTAGCAGTAATACAAACATAACAGAAATATCTGTTTAAGCAGCAAATAAGATCAAAGAGAAAAATGAAGGAAAAGACTTTACTTTTAGAAGCACATATATATTGCCATTGTAAACGATTCTTAAAAATGCATTTTCTTACCTTTGTCAGGTTTACTGATTTTTCTGAAATTCTCATTTGATAATTTATTATATTTTTAGTTTTTGAATGTGGCAGATTACCTATTGGAATTTAGATAAAAACAATATATCTTTTAGAATCCTAATGGCTAGATTTTCCCCAATTACTTAAATATTAAAATAAGCATTGTAGATCCCAAAATATTCAGACTTAAACTGTTAGCTAACTATTTATTAAGAAACTTAATGATAAAATAATACTATGTAAAGATTATAAGAAAATTTTAATTCAGGAAAAAATTCAGCTTGGAGAATGGAAAGATAGAGGTAAATTTTGGATTTCCTTTTAATTACTCTAAGATAGGATGATTGTGACAAAGGAAGTGATTTGTTTTTTTTTTTGTGTGTGTGTTATGTTAAATGTCACCTGAGATTTTCTTTAACACAAAGGCAAACTATATAACTGGCCTAAAAAATCACGTTGATCATTAATTCCTATGAAGTGGTTATAGTGAATCAAGTGTGGCTGAGAGCACTGGACAATTTCAACCTAATATTCAGAAATTTGTGCTTGGTGTGAGGGCTCCATAAATGTTCACAACCAAAGGCCATGAAAATACGATGGTGTAGGGAAAAAAATAATGACGTTGGAAGCCAGGAAGACCTGGGTTTGAATACCAGCTGTGACACTTAAATTGTGTTACCAATGGGGTATTTACTTAAGTCTATGGTTATAGTTTGGATTCATAAAATGGGGGAAGTGATGCCTACCTCACGGAATTTTGATGAAATGTGATAGTGTGTCTGTTACACGGTAGGCACCTGGAAATGTTAGTTCACTTTCACTCCTCTTCCATGCCTCGCCAAGCACAATGAAACAATCACCCACAATCCAAGAGTTTATCATCCTAATAGTAATGTTCAAAAATCTGCAGAATTGGGTATCACTTTAGAAAGAAAATTTCTCCTTGCTCTCATTCTCTTAGGTGAGAGGCAGAAGCTAAATGTTTTTGGCAAATCCTTCACATGCTTTGTGGTCGAAACGGTGGTTCTGAGATAAACGTGAGGAAGGAGCTCTGCCTGGGGTGTGGCCCGCAGAGCTCTGCTCCGTTCGTCCCCTGCCACCCACTTCCCTGCTGAGATGAGTGTTTGCAGCAGCTTTCGGGCTGGGCTCACACTGCAAACGGCATTGTTCACTCTTCAAATGTGAAACTTACCAATGCTGCACGGTGGAGAGAGATAGGGACAGATGATCTCCAGACAAGAACTTCAGGGATTTCTATTATTATTATTATCAGGATTACCAGGGAGTTTTAGAAAAAAAATTACCACAGACTTGGAGATTTCTTAGAAGCATGATGAATATACAAATTGCCAGTAGCACATTAATTAGGACAGACTACTTAATAGTTACTTAGTATTACCTAAATAAAAGCTAACATTTTAAGTTTATCTGAAAACTAAAAATCTAGAGGAAATTTAGTAAAGGATTAATAATTTCATGTTAACAAAATGTACATACTAGTCATCAAATTATTTAACAAAAAGTAGAAGTCTTTTAAAAATTCATCTATGCATTTCGATAGGAACTAAAAGTAGCATAAATCTTAATTTTAGAAAATATATCCAGTTTGCTTTTATAGTTGACCTGATGAACAAACCTATGATAAACCAAACTAGAGATGTGAGCTGCAAGGAAATGGGCTGCATTTTCCCCTAATAATGGCTGAACTCTTTCATATTGGAAGTCGTAAATGCAAAAGGCCATGTCCTATTTTAGAATCTCGGAGACAGCTTAAATGTAGGATTGAAGAACCTGGATTTTCATGCCTACTTCTGTGGGGTGACAATGGAAAAGCTGCTCAACATTTCTGAGCCTCATGTCTCATCTGTAAAAGTAGTTCTTCCACAGAGTGTTATTATGAGTAAATGAAAGTACTTGGCATACCTAGCACAATGCAATTTTTAAACAAATTTATCTGTTATTTTTGTTGTTATTATTATATGTTTGCACATCTAAGTGAATATAAAGCCCGTATGCTTTTGATAGGTTTGAGGTTCTGAGTTCCTGACACACCATTTGACTATGAAGTTCTTCTCTTCAGCTGAAGAACTAACTGTCCTGCTGATAGTCAGGAGGCATAATGTAGTATTAAGAACTTGGCTGCATATTTTATAAGGGTGAAAATTATGAAGTTAGATGTATAGATGCTGTAGGTAGATACAGAAAAGATAATAATTGTGAAACTCAAAACTGAAAACTTTTGCTTCTGGTTTTGGAAGCAAAGACATAGATTAGATTAACTGAAACAAGTAAAAAAAAACTGTTCCATATATCTTTTTTTTTTTTTATTTATTTCAGTAAAACAAAATATGTTTTTTCAGTAAAACAAAAAAGCAATATATATGGAACAGTTTTTTTTCTTTTCTATTTTTTTAAAATCCTCACCCAAGGATATGTTTATTGATTTTAAAGAGAGGGGAAGGGAGAAAGAAAACATGTGAGAGAGAAACATCAATTGGTTGCCTCCCATACGAATCTGCAACCTAGCTATGTGTCCTGATTGAGGTTTGAACTTGTAACCTTTTGGTGTACGGGCCAACACTCCAACCAACTGAGACACAGCCAGGGCAGGCGCCCAACCATTTTAAAGTGTATAGTTCCGTGGTATTAAATACATTCACAATGGTGTGCAGCCATCACCGCCACCCGTCTCCACAGCTCTTTGCATGTCCTAAAACTGAAACTCTGCACATGTTAAATACCAACTTCCCAATCTCTCACCCTCCAGCCCCAGACAACCATAATTCTGCTTCATGTCTCTAAGAGTTTGATTATCTCATTTGGGTGGAATCATACAATATTTTTCTAGGAGGAGCAGTTTTTACACATTGTGAATAAAGCAGTACAGGACAGTGATCCCTGACAGAGGGGAAATAAATGAAGTGAGCCCTGTGATTCCCCCAGATTTCTCTGTCTGAAGAGGTTTTAAGCTGAAATGCAGAGAGGGAAACCCAGGTAAAGCCTGGGGTAAAGAACACGTGTGACCAATATAAAACAAATAGCAGGATGGTAGAGTCAACCCAAACATATCACATTAAATGTAAATGTTTTGATCACCACAATTAAAAGGCAGAGATTTTCAGACTGGATTTTAAAAAGCAAGGTCCAACTATATGTTATCTACAGAAAACCACTTTAAATATAAACACAAAAATGAACTGAATTAAATCTATAAAAAATGCCATTCAACCACTAATCATAAGAAAGCTGGAGTCTTCGGATCATTATTAGGCAAAGGAGATTTCAGAAAAAGGATATTACCAGAGGTAAAGGGTCGCTTAATAATAATAAAGGGGTCTATTCATTAAGAAGATAAAACAATTCTAAATTTTTATGCACCCACTAGTAGACCTTAAAAATACATGAAGCAAAAATGATTGCAATGAAAGGAAAAAAATCAATAAATTGATAATTGTAGTCAGATATTTCAAAACCCCTCTCTCACTAATTGACAGAGTCAGGAGAAAACCAGTAAGAATACAGAAGATTTGACCAATATTATCAAACAAGTAATCTTGTTGACATTTATAGAGTACTCCACTTAACAACGGCAGAATACACATTATTTTCAAGTGCAAATGAAACATACATCAAGGTAGAACATATACTGAGCCATAGAAATGTTTTGATAAAATTAAATGGATTAAATCATACAAAATATGCTTTCTGATCATTATTGAATTAAATGAGAAGTCCATAACAAAAATACATCTGGAAAATCCCAACGTATTTAGAAATTAAATATAAGACTTGTAAATTACTCATATTAGTGCCTATATCTAAATTAGAAAAGAAGAAACATTTTCTTAAATCACTGACCTAAGCTTTCACCTTAGAAATTAGGGAAAAAAACCAAAATACCCAAAGTAAATAGAAGAAAGAAAGCAATAAAGATAAAAGTGAAAAAAAATCTATAAATAGAAAGCAAAATCAATAGAGAATATCAATGAAACCATAAGTTGGTTCTTCGAGAATACCACTAAAATTGATGTCTTAGACAATCTATCAAGAATACAATTAGAAAAGGCAGAAATTATCAATATCAAGATGAGATAGCTGCTATAATTTTAAGATTTATAGATACTAATATAATAAAGAAATAATACAATCAAATTTACACCAATAAATTTGACTTTAAAGATGAAATAGACAAATTTCTGAAAAGATGCAACCTACTAAAGCTTATTCAAAAAATTAGATAACTTAAATAGCCTCATATTTATTAAAGACATTGAGTTTGTCATTAAAAAACTCACAAAAAGCCCTTCAGGCCCAGATGGCTTCACAGGTGAATCCTACAAAGCAACTTAGAAAGATAATAATGCTAATTTTACTTTTCCTGAAAATTGAAGAGGAGGCAATACATCCCAATACACTCTATGAGGTCAGTATTACTCTGATTCCAAAATCAGAAAAAATAATTAGAAGAACACTAGAGTCCAATATCCATGAATATATATACAAAAATTCTTAACAAAATGTTAGAAAATTGAATCAGGTAATACATTAGACATCCAATGCATCATGACCATGTCTAGTTTTTCCTAGGAATAAAAAGATGGTATAACAGTCAAAAAGCAATAAATGTAACTGACCATATTTACAGATTAAAAAGTAAACAAATAAAATATATCAGACACAGAAAAAGAATTTGACAAAGTTCAAACACGCATGTCTGATAAAAACTCAGCAAACTAGGACTAGAAACTAATTTATTCTTCCTGGTAAAGAACATCATACTTAATGGGGAAAAGCTGAAACCAAAATCCAACTGAATGCTTTTGCCCAAAGATCAGGAATAAATCGAGAATGTCCTTTCTTGCCACTTTTATTCAATATTGCATTGGTGATTCTAGCCAGTGTAACTAGGCAAGAGGAAGAAATAAAAAACAAACAGAAGGAAAAATAGAGAAACCTCTTTATTTATAAATGACATGACCATCTATGTAGAACATTGTATAGAAATAACCAATAAATAAATAAATAAATAAAACCTACTCTAATAAATGAGTTAAACATCATTGCAGGGCAAAAGATTAATAAAAAAATTAATTAAATTTCTATGTACTAGCAATACTCTGAACTTGCATTAAAATGACCATTTATGCTTGTTTCATATCAGCCAGGGATAAACTCCTTGTTTATCCCAGGTTGGCTTTTGGTCTGTGCCCATGCCTGGTTTATGCCTTGGACACATGGAAAAAAAAATGACCATTTATAATAGCTTAAAATGTGATACACTAGCAGATAATTTGACAAAAGATGTGCAAGACTTATACACTGAAAACTGTAAAATATTGCTGAGAGAAATTAAGGAGGACTTAAATGGAGAGCTATATCGTCCTTTCTGATTGGGAGACTCAATATTGTGATGATATCATTTCTTCTAAAATAAATCTAATAGTTTCAGTGTTTGTCAATCAAAGTCTCACCGGGATTTTTGGTAGAAGTTGACAAACTCACTCAAAAAGGTATGTGGAAAAACAAAGGAATTATAATTGCCTAAACAGCTCTGAAAAAGAACAAAGTTGGGTAATATACTTCAGATTTCAAGATTTTTTATAAAGTTACTATAGGCAGAAAGAGACAACTATCAGTAACACACAGTAGAGAGCCTAAACATAGACCTATTCCCATAGAGTCAACTGCAAAAGAAATTCGTGGAGGGAATGAACATCGGTTCAACACATGCTAGAACGGCTGGTTGGAGGTGGGGAGGAGCAGTGGGAAGGATTACAAAGGGTCATGAAGAAACCTCATTTGAGGGTGATGAATAGGTTCATTATTGATTGTGGTGATGCTTCACAAGTGTTTATGTATGTCAAAACTCATCAATTTTACTGTCTAAATATGTGTTGTTTATGTCAGCTATACCTCAGCAAAACTATAAAAAATACAGAGAACAATTTTAAACTCCAGTAAAGAAAAACATCCCCAAAACACATTTCATTCTGCTTAAAAGCAAATCCAAGAATGTGTATAGTTGAATGGAACAAGACCATGTGAGTTTTTAACAAATCAGACAGCTCTCACTAAACCAAATGCTGCCGACTCTGAAATAGCAGGCCCTTCTGAACTCTATGGAGGGAAGCCTATTCTTCCAGTGAGTATTTTCTGGGGAGTGCTTCACTTTCTTTCATGAAACTGCCTTCTTTATGTTTTATTATTTTCTTCAGATGATCTAGGCAGAGGACATTAATAACTGCATATTTAATGAGCTGAAAACAAACCAACAAAAAAAGAGAGAATTTTTTGAGGATACTTATGAAAATCACAATCAGAAACTATTTAATCAGGCCTGAAAAACCTTTTCATTTAAAGGAAACTGTCTTAGTTTACCTGTTTTTGTCAGAGGGTGGTTGACCAGTTGTCGGATTACACTGTTTTCTGATGACCTTAAAAGTAGCACAATATCAGTTGGAAGAGTGTCTCTATTTTTAGCTAAGAACCCACTTGCATTATAGAGGACCTGTTGATAAAAGTATGTTATCATTGTCAAAATCAGTGCCACTGTCACATCATCATCAATAGATACTTATTGAGAGCTTACTCTGTCGAGTGACCGGTATACAAAGATTTATAAAGGTAGTCCCTTATAACCTGGTTGGAAAAGCAAAGCTTTCCAGGTTTACAGTAGATCTAGTCAGAGGAAGATTCGTCTCACTGATCGTATTTGGTTTGAAATGAAGAGAAGTCTGATTCCTCCCATTTGGTGTGTTTCTGGGTCATTGAGGGTGGCATGAAGGAAGTGCACCGGGGCCACTCAGGCATTCTCATGTCTATGGTAATTGATTCACTGCAGTGAATTGGCCATTAAAGACTTTTGTTTCCAAGGTAGTGTGGTCTAAGTCCACTGTGGGTGCTTA
>PVJI01024682.1:0-21584 GCA_004026765.1 Micronycteris hirsuta
CTGCCTTAGTAATTCTGGGATCAGCCACATGATGTACTTACGCTAATGGGATATCATCAAGCACGATGCAAGCTATTGCACCTCTGCCACTACTCCAAGCCCATTTTGTAGCTAAACCCTGGAGGATGAAAGTATTACCAATTATGCCAGCCAAGACCACACTAGATCAACCAATAGCCACCCATACTCTAGACAGGTGAAAAGGCCTGGCCAAGATCAGAAGAGCTAATTAGCCAACCTGCCGCCAATTCCATATGCACATGACCTCCCCCCAAATCAGCTAAGTCCAGCTGAGATGAACTAAACCATACATATTTCTAGGCTAAACAAATGTTATTGCCACATGCCAATGATGCTGTATGGTTGTTTGTTACTCAGCATTATTGTGGCAATAGATAACTAATATAGCCTCCCCCACATGCACTTACAGAATTGTGTCTGGAAGACTTGAGAGTGAGAGAGTTAGGGGAGCCTTTCTTCATTCCTATCAGTTACCCCTCATTTAAGCATTAGGAAGTAAAGAAAACTTGGTGAGTGACACTCATGGCTCTCTCTGAATAGTTGACATCATGATCAAGCACCACATGAATAGAAGTTTGAGATGATTTCCTTGAATGTAAAAAAAGTATACATTTCCACCAGTAGACAAGATCACCGGCCACAGAGTCAACACTCAGTTTGACACTAATACACTCAAAATGGATGGCTGGTCTACTCTCTGTCACCAAGAACAATTTTACCATTGTAAGCTTGATCTCGAAATATAAAATCTTGGGAGAGTTACAACTTTGTGTGCAGCTTAGATTTTTTTCTTTTGCAGAGAGCTATTTTAAATGCCCTCAAACTTGTGTGGGAGTGCCAATCGGCCACATTTAATCGGCCAGACTGTGAGCCTCAGCGATGCAACACTCTTCAGAAAATTAAACATAGACATAATTGTTACTTTGCTCTGTTATTGTGGCTACAGAATGGCAAACCAATCTGTTGAAACTGAAAAATCCAGCCGCTCAATTATCTGTCAGGCTCACACAGCTAAACACCCATAAGCATTTTTTTTCCTACTTAGCTAAGGCATATTTTGATGGAATGAATATAGTGCTTGCTTGGCACTGTGTATGGCCAAGACTCAAAGTCCTCCTAAAAGCCTGTCAGCTCCTCAGGAAAAGGTTGGTCTTACAAATATAGATAGCCATCCAACCATTCGTTCATTCATTCCTTCACTCATTCACTTAACCTTCAAGTATTTATCACATACTAACTCTGTACCAGAAACTGTGTTAGGTTCTGGAAGTAAGGAAAAGTTAAGTAACAATTAGTTAAATAAAAAATTAATAAGAGGACAGGCTGAGAATAGAAGCTAGGGTCTGACTTTAAAGCAATACTTCTCAACTGGGGACAATTCTGCCCTCCCTAATCAGAGGACATTTGCCAATGTCTGAAGACAGTTTTGGTAATCATGACTAGAGGGGAAGGTGCTACTAGAGTCTAGTGGGTAGTGACCACACACTGCTAAGTATCTTACAATTCACACAACAGTCTTTACAACAAAGGATTATCCAGCTCAAAATATTAACAGTGAGGAGACTGAAAAAACCTTGCTCTAAACCCATGTGCTGGACTAGTTCTTTGAGAGCAAAATTTCTGTCTAATCCATCACTGCTTCATCTGCCCCAGCACAGGGCCAGCACAGGCAGGCCGACTGGATGGATAGACAAGTGGATTCCACACCTATAGATGGTATCAATAGATGTATGTAAAGGGCACTGAACTATTGGGCCATCATAAACTTAGTAGATGGTTTAATTTTCCAACCTAGAGTTTAAGTGACTCCAAGAAGGGATACAATCCAGTAACTTTGACATGAATTTCACAGGATATGGTGGACTGTGCTTAGTGCTGAATTTGGTGCTCCAGAAAACCCTACAGCTTTGACCTTAGCCTCTTTCCTAGGTCCTCATTTACTTCAGATAAAATATGCTGGACTGTTTCTTCAAACCTTTTTGGCCTGAAATAAAGATAATCTGTGTTCTTTTATTTCTTAACTGGAAATGAGAGTGAATTTGTCTTATACAACATTCTGAAGATTCATTTGGCCAATTATGCTACTTTGGTTCTGAACTCATCCTAGTAATGCACAATCTGTTTTGGATGTTAATTTTTAATGGTGTGATTTTGATTTGTCCTTCAAACGAGTTGAGTAGAAGCACTAGTTTTATGCCTTTCATCAATACAAGGAAACAGAATAAATTACTCAAGAGCATGTTCTCCTGCCTTTGCTTCCCCTCAAGTGAGAGATTATAAAGATAAATGCACAAGTGTTGACCTTTTCTATATCAGACTGGCGATGCACCCCACTTATGAATGAGGTACATTTTGATGCTATGGAGTGAGACATCCCAAGGCCGGCAGGACCCTGTCCCTGTTTTTTGGGAGGCCACAGTAAGAAGAGGCTCCATAGTGTGGGTAAGAACTGGTAGCTGCACCTGCTGTCCAGGATGGAAGCTCAGGTAGGATCCTAAAAATTGTTGACATGGAGATGTCTTCCATTGGATTGTGTGACTGTTGGGACAGAGTCCAGGACTTTATAAGCAAGTGTCTTCCATCTATTTTAAATTTGGTTCCTCTTTTGAAATCCTCCAGGGAGAATCACATACTGAAACAAGTGTTTGGAAAAACCTTCCTCTTAAAGATTCAGGTTAAATGTGTCAGTTTTGCTAACACGGGTCTAGCTACTCAGGTTCAGATGTCCAGTTGCCTGTCCAGCCCCTTAAGACTGCGTGCTATATATTTAAATAGTACAGTGTTTGGAAACCTACCAGAGAACTGTCATCACAACTGCTCTGATGACAGATAGACATGGCCAAATTGAAAAGAGGTAAAAAGAAAGAGTCCTTTATTTGTTCAACAAACACCTACTATGCCAGGTCCAATGTCAGATACAGATGATATCTAACACCAAGCATACACATCCACTGCTTCCAAGTTGCTTCCATTCCACTATGGATGATGGGTATAGGTTTGTTTTGGTTTTGAGCCCCCTCTTTCTTTCTGTAATTATTTAAAATCCAGAGAGAAATACAAACTTCCTTGACTATTTCCCTCCTTTCTTCTTCTTTTTTTTTTTTTTTTTTTTTTTTTGGCTGTCTTTACATTTCCCATCCCTTTCAGCAAATTTCTGGTATCACCCATGAAAAGGCACAAATAACAAGTCTGAAGGCAGGAAGCTGCTAATGTTGGTTCATGGGTTACTATCAAACAAGATCAAGCTTTGCTAAGATTTTCTTGTTCTTTTTCTTATGTTAATTGCCTCATGTTACAAAATGGCTGCTGGAATTCCAGGCATCACATCTACAGGGCACAGAAAGCAAAAGAGAGAAATAAAGGCTGGTCATCCTTTCCAAACTGAAATATGACTCTTTCAAAAAAGAATGGAAAAGCTTTCTGGAAAGTCCTACCCTATAGGTTTTGAATTATATCTAGCTGTCCCTGGCACATGGCTATTTCTAGCTGGAAGATGGCATAAAACAATGAGTTGTCAATGGAGGTCATTCAGCCAAGCAAAAGGGTCTCTCAAGAAATCCCTTTGGAAAATACAACTGAAGAAACAGATATACATAAATGTATGTAGTTATTTATAAATAGATATGCATAAATTTATATAGTTACATACAAATGTATGAAAATTATATGATTATATAAATGTATGAAATTTATATAATTACATATAAATTTATGACATTTATATAATTATATATTTATGAGATTTATATGATTATATATAAATTTATGAAATTTATATGTACATGAAGTCAGGGGCATGGAAAACTACAAGTGGGTTATATTGTTTTGAATATGTTCTATATGTCATCAAAGTTAATCACCTCATCAACTCTATGGAGTAAATGTAATTATTAGTACCATTTCACAAAAAAACTGAGGTACAAAGTCTAGGTAAAATGACTAGTCCAGGTCATATAGCCAGGAAGGGAGAAGTCAGAGCCCAATCCTAGAGCCTTAAAAACATTTATTCTTCTAGTTATCATCACTGACTCTGCCCTTGAGCACAAATGCGTACCTTAAAAATGAAGCATGAAATTTGTATACACACACCAAGCATTGCTGTAGTAGGTAAGTTTTCAGAACAAGTTAGCTTTCGACCAAGAATTCCAGGACAGTTAAAAAGCCAATTCATTCCCTCACTCATTCAAGCATCCATGGAGCCCCTACTGGATTCCAACTCTGGTCTGAGGCTGCAGATGGGAAAGGTACTGCTACTATTTGCATGTGGCTCATTGTCCAGACAGGTAAATGGACAAGGCATGCAGAGGGGGTACTTAGAAAGTACCATGTAAACTCACTGAGGTTTCCTTCACTTTGGTTCTCCCAGAGTCTGAAGCGAAAATCAAAGTAAAAAGTTCTTTGAGATGTTCGAGCCCTGGGGCTAAAGGTGAGAAAGTAAAGTGCAGCAAGGAAAAAACAGTATGATGTAATGCAGGCCTACACTCCCCAGGGCTTCACAAGGAGCCCCAAAGAGCCATTCCAGGCTGTAGTTGGATAAATAATGGACCCTCAAAATGCCTACAACCTAATCCCCAGAACCTGTGAATATGTTATCTGACAAAGCAAAAGTGATTCTGCAAATATGATTGAGTTTAGGATCTTGTGATGGGTTGAGTGTCATGATTATCTAGGTGGGCACAATGGAATCATGGGAGTCCTTATAGGGGACACACAGGAGAGTTTGGGTCATAGAAGGAGATGTGGCAACAGAAGCAGAGTTCAGAGAGATGTAGAGCCATGAGCCAAGGAATGCAGGGGCCTCTAGACACTGAAAAAGGCAAGGGAATGAGTTCTCAGAGCTCCCAGAGGGAATGCAGCCCTGCCAACTCATTTTATACTTCTGATGTCCAGATCTGATAGGAAATAAATTTGTATTTCTTTAAGCCGCTTAGTGTGTTACAATGTGTAACAACGGGAACCTAATACACAGGTCTATTAGCAGGTGTGTTCACTTGGAACACAAGACTTTTCTAGAACGCTTTTATGGAGGGGAGCTCATAGGTGGTGAAAGGAACAAGAATATATCTGTCCAGTTGCTTCCAAATATCTCCATTTCCTACTCATCAAAGTTTACCTCATACGGTGCTAACTGCCTACCTTTCCAGTTTCCACCTTTTAGCCCCTTGGCAGCTGTTAGGGATCTGTATAGCATGCCTCACAGTGGCTCATGCTTATCAGTCTGGGCAAGGTGCTGAGTAAGAGGGAGAAAAAAAAGAAAAGAGGTAGTTTAGGTAAATTGGAAAGTGACAATGGCACATCCAAGTTGAGGGCGACTAACTTCGCTTGGGGAGAAAACCATCCCAATAAATACCTAGCTCCTTCAGTATACTGATGTCATTTCTAGGCAGTGGTTTTTGCCTTTCCCTTTCTAATACACAATCCCCAGTTCTTTGCATAACGGCATCCTGTTTCCTTGGTAAACTACCCTTCTTAACCCTGTCCATGTCCCAAAGTGAGCTGACTCTCCCATTTATTCCAAAAAGTGGCATTGCCAAGACTTAGTATAGAATTATCCTGCCACAACAATTGGTTCAGGCATGGGCATGGCACCAAGCCAGGCCAATACTGCACCTGCAAGGCCGCAGAGATTGGTTCAGGAGAGTGCCCATGATCCCATTAGTTCAGTGGCTCTTAGTTCTGAAACATGTTAGAACTATTGGGACTTCATGTCTTTCACTCACTCATCTTGGAATTGAGAGTATGTCAACCTGTAATTTCCCAGGCGTGAAGCCAGCATGATGGGGGGGTGGGGGCACCCTAGAACATCAGTTGGTATTCAGAATCCAACCATACCTAAACTTAGATAAACTTCACATGTATGAGCTTCAATACATTTCCATTTTTAATTTAAGTCAGCTTGAGGGGGTTTGATTTTTGAAAGATTCCCAATATAGCAGTACTTCCTCAGGATCACATTTTCACTTACTGCCAACAGGAAGTCCTCTTATAGATTTAGATGCTTCCAGAGACTGGAGTAGTTAAGAAAGCCAGCAGCAGGTCAGAGAAAGGCAGCAACCAAACACTTCTGGAGGACCTTCATGTCCTCCAGGAGAATCCCACTGTACCTCGACACAGTGGCACTGGTCATGGCCACCTCAATAGGCACTCATACAAAGTTCTTCCTTCTTGTGTCACACTGCTTCTTATAGAACAGGAAAGCAGCATAAAATCTATTTCTTGGAGCGTGAACAACTCAGCTG
Organism: Micronycteris hirsuta; assembly: GCA_004026765.1. Lineage (NCBI taxonomy): Eukaryota > Metazoa > Chordata > Mammalia > Chiroptera > Phyllostomidae > Micronycteris > Micronycteris hirsuta. Next base: position 6,261 of record PVJI01024682.1, read on the forward strand.
TAGATTGCAGTGATGGTTGACCTGCTTGCACTGTCCAGCCCCCAGTGCAGTGATTCTAGTGATTAGACACGGCCCATTCCAGCCTCTGTGTAATAGAAAAGTGCTGCAATTGTCAGCATTGGACTGGCCTGGACTGAATCTAACCTGCCTGCAGTCCCAAGCATGAAGGTATCTACCATCTCCCACGGCCCCTGTTCCAAAACCAGGACACACCTCTCAGGAATGAAGGAAAGGCCATTTTCAAGGCAGTAATTGCATAATATGTGGAATGTGACAAAAGGGAGACCCTTGAGCTCCATTATTTTGAAGGGTCTGTCAGCATTTTCATTATAGTCCATTTTCTGCAGTGATTTATCTTCAGCCGTGAAGCTGGGCTGACAGCTGGGGCTTAGCACCCACAGGCCCAGCCCAGGAGAATGGTATGGTGTTTAATTTAGTTGGAATTGTTTGGCCAGCTCTACGCTGAGGACTTGCAAACTATAAATTAAGTACAAGTTTGGGTCCTCTGGCACTTTTGTGGCAGTTCTTGTTTGGTGCATCCTCAGTAGCTCACCTGTAAATTGTGCTTTCCTGACAGGCTGAACTATCTGAGGCCAGGAAAGAAAGCAGGAGTCACTTTTTATACTCTTCAAGGGGGAATTTGGGGAGAGAAAGTGGAAGGAATTTCATAGTTGAAATCCATGAATATAATTTGTGCTTCAAGTAAAAAAAAAGGGGGTGTCATTTAAACTGAGCTAATCACTTAAAAGTTATCTCATGCTTTTCCTCTTTATTGTCCTCACAGGACCCCTGTTTCCAGTCTTAGGTGCAGGTTCTGGGTCCTCCTGGGGAAGGTGATTTGCAATGTTCCAGCCCCAATGCAGATATCTGGCTCCTTGGACAGACAGTCCCTGAGTCTCGGCCTTGGAACAGCAAAGCCAAGTTTTAGAAATGAAGGGCAGAATGAACCCCAGGAACAGCTCCCAGACTGGCCAATGTCCAGTCTAGGGCATGGTATTTAATGTGTATCTTGATTCCAATATGGAGTCTAGAATTCAACCCAAAACCCAGCAGTCTCTCTTCAGAATTAGACAACAGATGGGGAGGTATGGAAAATCAGTCTGAAAAAAGATCTTTCCTCTGTATTTTCTTTCTGACCTTCCTGGGCACTAATAGCTGAACAACCTATGGCCTTCTACAGATATGGTCTTCTATAAGCCAAGAGCCTGTCCACAGCCCCTGGAGTTCTCAAGTTACCGTCTTCATCCTCACCATCATTCACACCATCAACAACATCCATCAGTGCCAATTCCACCATCAACAGCACCGTCATTGATCTCATCAAGAACATTATTGAGAACTTACCTCAAGGCAGGCCCTATACTACATGGTATATGTGTGGTCAAAATCAATCCTGCTACAAGCCTCAGTGTAGGAATTTTTACCCACATTTTATAGTGTAGAAGACTGAGTCTCAAAGAGGCAAGGAAACACACCCAAAGTTGCCAACTTGGGAAGCCAGGACGGACTGACCCAATATTGATATTCTGAATCACTATGGGGTACTACTTAATACCAACATAGCATAAACTCCCCAGGAAGCAGACTCAGAACAGTGTTTGGAGATGAATGAATATATTAGGGGGTGCACTTGGGATGAACACCTATGGAAAGGAGTGGAAGGAAGCAAGAGTGAGCAGAAAGTAAGTCAGACTCAGAGGCAGGACCAAACAAAGCCCTGGCTCATGCCACAGGTGCTCTGGAGCTAGAATGGCCTGCCTGTGACATTGCTCTGTCTTGGGCTAGGCTGTTTATATCCAGTATGAGCTTCCTACGGCTACAGTAATAAATTACTACAAACTCTGACTTACAAGTGGCTTAAAACAACACAAATTTATTCTTGTACAGTTCTGGAGGTCAGAAGTCTGAAAAGAGTGTTATGGAGCTAAAACAAGGTTTGACATAACTGCATTTCTTCTGGAGGTTAGGGGAGAACCTGTTTCCCTGCCTTTTCCAGCTGCCTGCATCCTTCCTCCATCTTCAAAATGCATCACTCCAACCCCTGCTCCATCACCACATCTCCCCTCTCTCTCAGCTTCCATCATCACATTTTCCTCTCAACTCTGACCCTCTTGCCTCCCTCTTACAAGGACCCTTGTGGCTACATTTAGGGCCTGCCAGGGTAATTTCCCCATGTAAGGTCTGAGAAGAGAGTGAAGAAACAAAATGGAGTCACTATAGGCAAGCTAACATAACTACTTAAATCAGAAGGACCTAAAACATGAGAAATAGATTTTATTTTACTTTAACCAGTCTGAGGACTGAAAATTTTGAACTTTTCAGTTGTGCATCAATGCCTGGAGATAGATAGATATATAGAGATATATAGATATCTATGGGAGATATATACATATAGATATAGATATAGATAGATATAGATATAGATATAGATCCCTCTGAAGAACTTAGGAAAGAATATCAGGTATAAAGAACACCTGACATCCATTATCCAGACAATTTGACATCTGGAAGATCACCATCTTGGACCAATCCAGAGGCTAAGAATGCAGGGTTGATTCTCCTCAAGAATGTACTTTTTACTGTAAGAATTGTCCGCTTTTCTCTTTTCTACAGAACACTCTGGTTGTTACCTGATAGTGTTTGCTAACTTACAAATCTTAAGGCTCTTAAATAAAGCTTTGCCATTAAATTCTAGCAAAGCCTTCTGATTCATGTAGACCAGGCTGACAACTCCTTAACTTAATCACATCTGCAAGGTCCCTTTTGCCATGTCAGATAATAGATTCACAGGTTCTGAATGTGGACATCTTGTGGAGGTCATTATGCAGCCTGCCATATGCCCCCTCAGTCACTTACGGCCTGTGGGTGTTCCATCTGAGGCCAAAGTCCTTCCTGAAGGGGGACCTGGAGGCATCTCCATGTTCATCTCACATTCCCAGAAAATTCAGGCTCAACCAAGCCCAGACCATCCCTCCTTTTGCTTTAAAAGCTTTCACCCAGCTTTGAATTCCAGCTCTAAGCTCCTTCTCAGACTTTGTTACCAGGGTCTGCTTTCATCTTCCTCTCCTGTGAATCACAGTACTCCAATTTTATATTTATGATCCACTGTTTAAAGTGCCTGTTGAGTATCTGACCATAGCTCAGTTGTCAATTACTGCAATAATCAGCTATCTCTTTGTATTCAGAAAGCAACACAGATTAGGAAAGGCAAAGACAGCTTTTGGCTTTGAGCAGTTGTGTTTTGGGGGGTGTTTCTCCCCCTGCTGTAAATGTGTTACATTGAAGCATATTTCTATCCATCTGTAGCCCTGCCATATTGCAGGTAACTGTGAACAAAACAAGCAATAAAACTGCAAAGGGGCTGCTGCCTTTTCCTATCCATAGATTCTCAGTTACCTGTAACAACATAGTCTCCTCTTCTTAAGTGCATTTCTTACTCCTAAGCAGCACCTGCAACCTGGAGGTCTACAGGTAAGTTAAGAAGAGACTTAAGAAAAAGCTGGGACATGGTTTTTAAAAAATCATAAACACAGACACTATTCTGCAATCCTGTCTTCTGAATGATCCCCTTTCTGGAACAAGCTCCTTGCAGAGTTCATGATAAACACCAACCTACTCACTGAAGTCCTAACCCATCACTCTATGTCAGTGATTTTCAACCAGTGTGTTGCAGAAGGGACACTGGTGTGCCTCAAGAGTATTTAAAACATGAAATAACTGACTATTTAGTCAGGGGCATTGACCCCTTTTTCCCTTAGATTGTCAAATAAAAAAATGTCAACAGCTAACACAACAATAGCTATTTGATGTGAATGAATCAAAATTATACCTACTTTTTGTAAGATCAGCAAAAAATATATTTTTTGGTGTGCCGCAGAATTTTGGTAATCAGTTTACATGTGCCATGAGATGAAGAAAGTTGAAAATCACTGCTCTGTGTGATTCTGCAGAGGCTGTCAGTAGAGACCTTGCCTACCTAACCTCAGTGGGGGATACTGACTGCCAGAGGCCTGGAAGTCCAGACGCTGGCCACGGAGCCACCAAATCTCTCCCTCTCTCTCTCCCTCCCTCCTCTCTCTCTCTCTTTCTCTTTCATCCCCCACCCCCACCTCCAAGTTGCTAAACTGCTAGGATTAGAGTTTGGGGCTTCTGGTAGCCATGATGTCTGTCTTCTCAGGAGATGGCAAGGATTGGAGCCCTGATGTTTTCCGTGACCCCCTGTGTTGAGAGCCATGCTGCATCTGATCCATAGATGCTGATTTGTGGGGAACTAGTGCACACCTATTTCTCGGCACAGTCGGATATGGGCAGGACGCCGCTGCACAGCGGCAGGCGACCAGGGGCAGTTCACCCCAAATCTAGCTTATGGCTTGCATGATGTGGCTGTGGAAATACTCATTGACCTCTGAAAAACAAAGGCCTATTCCCCCACATGAAGGGATTAAGCCATTTAGCAAACCAGCAACCTGAACACTAAAAGCAGAAGCAACTGCTAATTGCTAGAGAAGCCATTTACTAAGAAATGTCTTATACAGTCTTTCCAAAGCCAGAAATTTACTACTGAGCAGGAATGGTTTATTAACTAGGACTAGATAGAACAGGAACGTTAGGAAGCTTTTAGCTGAAAATAATAGATTTTAGTAAAAGGCTAAACAAAACAATAGATTCACATCTCAGAAAAATGTAAATAGAACCTTCCTGTCGCCTGATAGGTAGCCAAACATCTGAGCTCTAACAAATGTGGCTAATGGTTAAGGATGCTTGCCTACATGAAATCTCAAAGGTACAAAGAGCAGCCTCTGCATACATCTTTAACTCAGAGAGATTTAAGACTTTGAAAATGTATGTTTAGCCATTAACTAAGACCTAGAGTTTTGTAGTTTAATACTGTTTCCTGGCTAACAGGTAGATTAGCAAACCTCCTTATCATACCAGCCATTTGTTTAAGCCCAGGAAAAAATTAAGGTACTCTGTAACTAGTTTTGTAAGTCAGCCTTTTCCTGCCATTAATAATTTGCAAGTATTCATCTGTTTTTTTCTACTGTTTGTAAAAAGAAAACCCTTTAAAAATAAAGAAAACCTTTTGGAGGGTGTCAGTCTGTCCCTCGAGGCTGGCTGGCCCGGCCAGGTCCCCGAGGCCTGGCTGTAACTCCTGCACCCCCAGAGAGGTCTGGAGTCGTTCTCATTCGCCTTACTGTCCTTCCTTCGGGGTAACGGGAGAAATGCGGGGGCCGGCCCCCCGCACCCCTGAATCCAATTATGCCTAATGACACCATCTAATCTTTCTCAGTTATATGAGGCAATATATGCTTCTGTAAACATGGTATTTTAATGGGCTTCTACCATCAGAGGTAAAGCGACTTACTACCTTTTTTGCATTTCCTTCCAAATGCTCCTCAGTAGCCTCAAACTCATCATGCTCTAAAATGAATTTTTCCTCTTGCTGTCCCTATGTACCTACATCCACATCTTCTGACTTTACTGTTATTCCCAAAATACTTCCATTTTCTGTATCCCCTAGCTTCCAAGCCCCCACATTTCCTTGAAATCTCTCTTTTCTTCAATCCACCCACCCCTCTCCTTGCCTTCCCTTTGTTATGATTAGGGTGACTGTCCCCATGGTACTGCGTCTCTCCTGCATTACCCCTGCTCTCTGATGCCTCTTCCCAAACGCTGATTTCACCAGGACCCATCTCTTATGCAGACGCTCCCAGTGGTCCCATGGAATATAAGATAAGTCCCTAATGTCCTCGCTTGACATCCAAAGTGAGGACGTAAAACACACAAGCTTAGATATTAGTGCTATACTAAGATTCAGGTCTTGGCTTTGCAACTCCTGATAGCTATGAGGCTTTGATCAAGTCATTAAACCTCTCTGATCCTAGTATCTCCAGTTGTAAAATGTAGACAGCCATACCCACCTCTTGTGGTTATGGTGAGGATTAAATGAATTACTATACGTTAAATGATGAGTGCATAGACCAAGGCAGCAGCAGCACCCAACAATTAATTTAATAAGCATTTATTGAAGACCTATATGTGTCAGGTACTGTGGCTTAACACACACACACCTCCCAAGAGACAGACACAGAGACAGAGAAGCAGAATTTTTACTTCAATCCCCACCTAATTAATGCCTTCATTCATTAATTCAGCAAATCTGGGCTGGTGCTTTCTGCATGCAGCATACTGCTGGACACTGAGCAGTAAACAAGTCATGGTTTCTGACTTCAATGAACCCCTGTCTAGTAGGGGAGACAGATGACAGACATGTAAACAAACTGTTTCAAATACCATCTTATTTCTGTCTTATCACAGTCTATAACTTCTATAAGCCTTTGTTTCTAAAATTATCTGAAAATAAAAATTTTCTCTAGAAATAAAAACAAGAAATCCTATGGAATAGACTCAGGACCAGTAACTAAATTCCTCCTCCTTTACCCAAGTCCCACTTTAGATAATATCCTTCCAGCACCCTGCCCAAGGAGAGAACTCTAATCCCAACCCCCAGGGGTTGGTGCACACCATCACTATGGCAATGACTCCACAGTAAGAGAGAAGCAGAAGCCAGAGAACAACTTTCAGGAGAGCAGTTTGTCCTTATAGTTCCCTCATTGTACCCTTCTTCAGAACTTGCTCCTTCCAGGGTGCAGGGCTTTAGTGACACTCTCCAGAGAACTGTGGTCAAGATGCTGGTAAACCACAGAATTCTTCAGCCACTTCCAGCACAGCTTCCCCACCTTCTGGCCCACATGGGTGGGAATTTCTATGGGAAGGTGACTAGAGAGAAAGCTCTAGGAAGTGGGGTTCTTGAAGAGAGAGTAATGAAAAATAGGGCAACTCCCAGGAAGCTTCTGGAAGCATGTGGAGCAAGGAGGTTAACTTTCAAGCAGAGTTTCTTTTTCTCTTTTTTTTTTAAGATTTTATTTATATATTAGAGAGAGGAGAAGGGAGGGAGACAGAGAGGGAGAGAAACAGCAATGTATGGTTGCCTCTCACATGGCCCTCATGGGGGACCCAGCCGGCAACCCAGGCATGTGCCTGACTGGGAATCGAACCGGGACCGTTTGGTTCCCAGCCCATGCTCAATCCACTGAGCTACACCAGCCAGGGCTTTCAAGCAGAGTTTCTTGACTTTGGCAATTGTTATTGGAGGCCACCTTATTTTTTGCTGGAGGGACTGTCCTGTACACAGCAGGATACTAAGCAGCATCCCTGGCCTCAACCAACTCTCCCCCACAGCACCTCCCCCCAAGCTGTGATTACCAAACAGGGACCCAATTATTGCCTCAGGGGGGCAAATATCCCCTGGGTGTCGAATTACCCCTGACTGAGAACTTCTAATCTGGATCCAATGCCTGTGGGAAAAGAGTAGCCTGAACTAGAGAAAACACTCAATACAGCCAAGTTTAAGAGCAAAGGATGATCATTCTATGCAAACAGAATGAAAGCACATCAAACCTCAGCTCTAGGTCTCTTGACATTGAAAACGTGGGCTTCCTGAATGAATGGTACGTTCTCTTCAGTGACTCAGTGTGAATCTATGGACAGAGATAAAGCTCACACATGCACAAATCTCCCAACTCATCCGATTCTAAAGATGGTGTATGGCTTTGAGCTAGTCACTTCATCTCTCTAGGCTGCAGGCCTTGTTCTCTGCCAAGTCCAGGAGCTAGACTGCTCCAGGGATAGAAAATGGTTGTTATATGATACTCCCCACCCAACTCTCATGCCTGTGTGAGATCACTAATCAATCGCTGCATATTTCCTCTTGAGTCTCAGCAAAACCTCTGAATCCTTCTCTACACAAAGCTTCTTAAATCTGCTACAGCTCCACCAATTGGCTGTTTTTGGTGAGTTATGTCAACGTTGTTACTATTCTTAGAGGAGTCAATGATATTTCAACTGTATCCTGGGAGCTTCTAGAGAGTCTCTCCAGAGCTACTTTGGGGAGAAGAAAACAGGATAAATAAGTGTCCAGGTTGTCAAGCCCTACTTCACCTAGAGCTTTTCTCTGCTTTACATAATGGACTTCTCATCAAATTTCATGTAAACACAGTAATTCCTCAGCTAACATACCAAAATTTGCTAGCGCTGCCATAACAAAGTACCACAAACTGGGTAACGTAAATAACAGAAATCTATTGTCTCACAGTTTTAGAGGCTAGAAGTCCAAGATCAAGGTGTTGGCAAAGTTGGTTCCTCCTTAGGGCTGTGAGGAAGGATCTATCCCAGGTATCTCCCTAACTTCTGATGGCTTGTAGGCAATCTTTGGCATAGAAGTATCACCCCAATCTCCACCTTCACCAAAATTCCCCTTTTTATAACACCAGACACATTGGATTAGGATGTACCCTATGATCTCACTTCAATTTGATTACCTCTATAAAGACCCTATCTCCAAATAAAGTCACACTCTGAAATACTGGGATTTAGGATTTTAACATGTAGATTGGGGGGGGGGGCGGGGGGGCGGGCGGGGGAGCACACAATCTAACCAATATCATTCTGCCTTCTGGTTACCAAATTCATGTCCTTACATGCAAAATACATTTACCCTTCTCCATCAACCCAAAAATTCTTAACCAATTTAGACCCAATTCTAAGTCCAAAATATCATCTAAACTTCATTTAAATCAGGTGTGATTGAGATGCAGGGTATAATTTATCCTAGAGCAAAATCTCTCTCCATCTGTGAACCTGTGAAACCAACAATGACTTATTTTAAGTTTCTAAAATGTAATGGTGGGACAGACATAGGATAGACCTAGTGTCCTGAGCAGGGTCAAGTTTTCTCCTTGGAATATCCTGGTATCTGCCTTATCAGGGTGTTCCTGTGAGTGGATTCCTAGCAGGACCACACTCCTGCCAGGTGCACCATCAAACGCCACTCTTCCAGGAAACCCAGGTTCATGTCTGTTTCCCACAGGCCAGATTAGAGTCAGTTTCCCTAATGTCCTGATGGTATTAGAATTCTTGATAATCAAACGCATGACAGATGATGAAGCACAGAACATTTTCTCAATACCCTAGTAACTGGCTTCCCACTCCTTCCTAGCTTTTAGCTTTCTGTCTGGAAAAAGTAGCAAAAAAGACAAATTATAAATGTGTTTTCTTCCTTGTGGCTCTATGAGGATCAAATATATAATGCAATATTCCCATTCTACATGAACTGACATAGACATGTCCCTATGTTCATGTTCATCTCCCATGGATTGAATAGCCCTGGAATTTATTGTCTTGGAGTGTGATGGGATGAAAAAAGTCCCTGAAGATCAATGACTTTCAATGATCAGAGATTCAAGAGCCTTTTGCTCCAGCTGGATAATGCACTTAGGATTTTAATCAACCTGAACGTGTGGATTTTATACATTATTCAAGACCTCCATGAGCCCCACATAGATAGATCCTCCTGTTGACAAACACCCTGTTAGAAGCCTGAGTTTTCTTGGAGCAGAGCAGGGACCCTATTGGTGTTCATGGCAGTGGTTCCCAGAAGGACTGAAGCCAACACCTATTTTCACTTGAGCCAGATCTTTGGAAATTGGGCATTTTCTGTCCTAAAGAAAACTCCCCCATTTGCTCCCTGTACTTCAGCATTAATATCAGTCTTGATGTAAATGCAGAATTTTATGGTGATGTGGAAGGATGAATGTGAGGAAATAGCTCTGGGCAGGAGTGAGGTAATGTCCCAGGGGGCCCATTGATCCCATTGCTCTGTGGGGCAGGACCCCGGTGAGATGGGAACTGAGTCAGAAGTACCAATTTCTGCCTGAGACAGTGGTATCTTAATGAGCTCTAATTGACAACTGGCTCTCACCGTGCCAGGGCTCATTCAGGCCTCCAGGCTACAGGTGCACTTACCATCAGAGCTGGACAAGGACAGCATAGCATATGATGTCTCTAAGGGGGACACACTCAGCAAGGCACAGAGGGCATAGGATTAAGTCCAGGCTCTGGCAAACCCAGGGGGGATCAAATTCCACCCATTAACATCAGTATTATGATGGATAAATCACTTCACTTCCCCCATACCTATTTTCTTAGCATGTAAAATGGGAGTGGTAGTTGTACCTACCTCCTAGCTTCAGTTTGGGGATCAAATGTGATAATGTACCCAAGGCATTTTGCTCTATGTGAGTTGCATTGGATATGCCCAATCAATGTAGACCTTCCAGGGTCCGAGAAATCTTAGGAAATCACTTTGTGAATGCCCTCAGTCTGGAGTATTAATAACAGCAATTTTAATAGTTATTACTATGGCAACTTCCAGCAAGCATGAAAAATGCATTTCTCAGAAATAATGATAATGCTAATGGTAAAAATAATTATAATGAAACAGCTAACATGCACTGATCCAGACTCTATGCTAAGTGTTTTGCAAGCCTAACCTCATTTAATGTTCACAACTACAAAAGAGTGCTTACAGGTGGAGAAACGGATGCTCTGAGAGGTGCAATAACAGGCACAAAGTCACAAAGTCAGGTCTGGATTTGAATCCAGGCCCACCTGGCACCAGCATCCATTCACCATATTACACAAGGGATGGGCGGCACATTATTTAACTTCTCTGCACCTCAGCTTTGATTGGTGGTAATAATTCCCATTTCAGAGGTAATTATGAGGCTCATACTGAGCATGGAACTTTAGGAAGATGTTTGGGGCACACAGAGATCTAACTAGGAAGTTGGGTATTTGTTGTCACACTCACCACTGCAAGCCCTCCATATACCCTTTAGAGACATTTTGATCCTGTAGGCAAGAAAGTCGTGAGAGCTATTAGGAGGTATCCACCCTTCAGAGACGAAAAAAGAAGTCAAGAGGATCCACATCCTAGACAGGCATGCAGGTCTCAGTCCCAAGCAACTTGGGTTGTTTTACTAACCCAAAACAAGGTGTAGTAGGTACAATGGCCACCCAAAGATATTTCAGTCTGAACCTCCAATGTCATGTTATCTTAAATGGCCAAGGCAGACTTTGCAGATGTCATTAAATTAAGAATCTTGAGGTTGGGGAGGGGGATCATCTTGAATTATCTAGGTGGGCCTGATGTCTTCGCATGGTCCTTGTAAGAGGGAGGCAGAAGGATCAGAGTCAGAGAAGAAGATGAGATGACAGAAAAGCTAAAGTCAAAGACAGACAGCTAAAAATTTGAAGATACTCCAGTGCTGGCTTTGAAGACAGAGAAAGGGTCCAAGAGACAAGTAATACAGGTAGGCTTTAGAAACTGAAAAGACAAGGAGAAGAATTTTCCCCTAAAATTTCCACAAGGAATATAGTTCTGTCAACCCATTTTAGATTTCTGGCTTCTAGAATTATAAGAGAATAAATTTGTATTTTTCTAAGCCACGAGGTCTGGGGTAATTTGTTACAGCAGCAACAGGAAACTAATACAGTCTGTATCACCTACAGAGCTGAACATACTTCAAACAAAGCTCCAATCAGCATAGAAAGAAAAGAGAACAAATCCCCTTCTACACTGTGCCATTGTGAGAAATCATTGTACAGCTGGGCTTTAAAACAGATTCAGTTTTGTTCAAACCTTGTTGTTAAATATTCAGAAGGAAAAGAGACATGGCCCCATTCAGAACAGAATGTCAGCATTTTGCATTTGCAGAAAGCAAGACTGTAAAACAGGATGATATGAAATCTCTTTGTAAAATGTGAAGTGATAGACACATGCACTGAATTATTATCAATATGAATTTTAAAAACGCAGAAGCAAGTTCCCAAAGTGGCACTTTGCAGGCTGTTCTACCACCCACCCATCTTTGGGAGCAGAAAGAGCAAGGGAAAATTGGCAGCCAGGGCAGAGTGGAGACCCAGCCTTTCCAAGAACTGGGAATATTTGGGATTGTCTCAAAACTGGTCACATCGGGCAATAAAGTGCAAATCACTAAACAAATGTGCAATAGAGAAAAACAGCAAAATAAGCTTAGAGATAGAATGCTAATAGTAAGGCAAATAAGGGGAGACAAGTATTTGAATATTCATGAGCCCCTAATCAGGAGCTTTGGATGAATACAGAAACGGTACCGTTGGTGATAATGTGCTCCACAGGAAGGAGGATCCTGTCTGAGCAAGTGCAAACAAGAAAGTGCAAACCAGACCTATCTCACTGCTCAGGATTTCCAGGACATCAACCTGGGTCTTCACATCCTGATCCACAATCAATTTTCTTTCTTCATCTGTCAGTCACTGTACATTGCATTTGGTCTTTTCTTGCCATAGGTTTCTACTTTTAAAACTGGAAAGGGGAGGTTAGGAGGAGATTTATATGCCTGGAACATCTTTCAAATTCCAGGCCTGAGCCACATGCTCTGTATATATTCATACCACTATCACAAGCTCCCTTTCATGGGATATAATTATTCCATTTTACCAACAAGGAAACTGAGGCTCTGGGAAATTACTTAGCCCTGATGTTAGAAAGCTTGTCAATGGCAGAGCTTACATTTGAACAGCTTGTTTGTATCACAGAAAAGCCTATATCTGTTCTTCTCCATCACACAGGGTCCCCAGGATTCACTCTAGATCTGTATCCTCATGAGATGCACATAACCATCGGACTCTGTTTAGGCTAAATCATGTATTTCTAGAGAGGAGTGGTAGAAGTAGGGGAATAAGACTCAAATACAGGACTCAGAGAAGGGAGTGCCATAGGGAGAAAATGGAATAAAGAATTCCTTCTGCAATGAGGATAAGGAACACCAGCTGCCTTGATATGGAGCAACCCCAAAAGAAGTTTCCTCGGGATCCACTGATGTGCTCAGAACAGTGAAGACAGGAATCTCAGGCAATATGAGAAGGGCTGGGTGTTTAGCATGGGCTGGCTGTGGTAGAGCTCCTCACAAGACTATACATGCACTCATGTGCACTGTACACACATGTGGACTGAGCTGCTCATGCTTCTCACCATTCTGGCACTGGGATCAGCAGTAAACAAAACCAACATGGTGTGTGGTTCCCTGGACCCAAGAGGCTACTGGGGGAAAGTTGACAAACTAAACAACCAAACAGAACTGTAGTTACAGACTGTGAAAGTGCTGTGAAGGGAATGAGCACAGATTCAGAGAGTGTTGAGGGAGGGAAAAGAGCTCATGTAAGTAGTCAGGAGAGGCTTCTTGGAGGTGGTGACATTTGAGCTGAGACCTGAAGGATGAGCCAGCCTTGTAAGAATGAATGGGAAAATGCTTCTGGCAAAAACATGGGATGAAAGAAGTAATCCTGACAGTGGTCAATAATGAACCCTCTCACGTCAGCAATGAGCATCAGGACCCAGCCATGGCAAGAGATAAGTCAACCCCCAAGAACAGAATGAGCTCAGCAAGATCCCAGCTGGCAGGCTAGGGGTTTGAGGAAAGAACATGTTTCTGAGAGGGAGGAAATGCTGGACCACTTAGCTGGAAAGATTATCTGAAACCCACAGTTCCTACCATCAGGTACCTACTATACAACTGCCTTTGCACTCTATACAAATTATCTCATTTATTTCTCAAAACTTTTCTATGAAGTAAATGTTATTACCTCTGTACTCATTTTCTACTGCTATTTTTATTACTACAAATTTAGTGGCTTACCACAACACACATTTCTTATCACATAGTTTCCTTGGGTTAGGATTGGGCATGTTTTAACTGGGTGCTCTGTTCATGGCCTCACAAAACTGAAATCAAGATGACAGCTAGGCTGTGTTCTCATCTGATGACTTGATTAGAGAAAGACTGCTTCCAAACTCCCTGACATTATGAGCAGAACTCATTTCCTGTGGGTGTACAACTGAGGTCCCTGTTGTCTTGCTGGCTATTAGCTGTGGACCACTCTTGGCAACTAGAGGTCACTCTCAGGTCTTTGCCACATGGCCCCCTCCATTGACCCTCTCACATTTCCAACCTCTCTGGTTTCAGGAAGGGGTCAGTACCATTTAAGGACTTGGACAATTAAGTCAGGCCCACCTGGATAATCTTCTTCTGGATTAACTCAAAGCTATAACCCATCATATTCACTGATTCTGCCCTTAGTCAAGTGGAGGGGATTATACTAGGTGTACATGCTGAGTGGGGTGGGAGCAGGAGAGGGCAGTCATTGTGGGGTATCTTAAAACTCACAACCGATAATATTAATAGCCATCATTCTTTCAGCACCTTCTATTTGTCAGGCACTGATCAACTGACTTGATATACAACTAGCTAATTATCATACTGACTATAAAAAGTCTTCATTTTAAAGATGACAATACAGAGATTGGGAAGGTTAATAATAACTTGACAAAGGGGACTTCCGGCCAAGATGGAGGCGTAGGTAGGCACACTATGCCTCCTCGCACAACCAAAAGAGGAAAAACAACAACTTAAAAAACAAAAACAGCCAGATATAACAGAAAACTGAACTGAGTGGAAGTCCGACAACCAAGGAGTTAAAGAAGACACGTTTATCCACACTGGTAAGCAGGGCGGAGCCAGGTAGAGAGCACTCGGCAAGACACAGTTTGTGGAACAGTACCGGCAATGCTCCAGCTGCCCAGAGAGGCCTGTGGCGGGCATGCTTGGCCAAAACGCAGCAGGCGCACTCGGCAAAACCAGGGCTGAGACTGGTGGACCAGGCGGTCCCTCATTCTCATGCAGATAAACCGGGAGGAAAAGCTGGGGAGCGGAACAGACCGCAAAGCCCACCAACGCAGGGAAATAAAACCTCAAACCACCAACTGAATACAGCTGTGGGGGTTGAGGCAGCAGTGGGAGGATCTCCTGGCCTCACAGGAGAGTTCGTTGGGGAGACCCACAGGGACTTGGAACTGTGCAGGCCCGTCCACTCACCCCGGAGCCAGCAAAGAAGGGCCCAACTTGCTTGTGGGTAGCTGGGGAAGTGTGGAGAACAGAGCAAGCGCCATTGTTCTCTCAGGCTCCACCCCCACAGAGAGTGTCACAACACAACATCATGGGTTACCCCGCCCTGGTGAACACCTAAGGCTCTGCCCCTTAAAGTAACAGGCACACCGAGAGAAAAAAATGGTCCAAATGAAAGAACACATCAAAGCTCTAGAAAAAAATACAACTAAGTAACGAAGAGATAGCCAACCTATCAGATGCACAGTTCAAAGCACTGGTAATCAGGATGCTCACAGGATTCAAAGAAAAATTGTTGCAATTACTTGAACAAATGAGAAGGGATGAGAAGGAAATTGGGACTCAAATCAATGGCATGGACCAGCAGAAAGAAAAAAAAACATCCAACTAGAAAGGAATGAAGAAACAAGAATTCAAAAAACTGAGGAGAGGCTTAGGAACCTCCAGGACATCTTTAAACGTCCCAACATCTGAGTCA
>PVJI01024683.1:0-21581 GCA_004026765.1 Micronycteris hirsuta
CATGACCTAATTATCTTCCAAAACCACACCTCCAAACGCCAACACATTGGGAATTAGGGTTTCAAAATATGAATGGGGGAGGGAGCACAAACATTCAGTCCATAACAGTGTTCTTGAGAAATACGTGAATCTAGAAGTATAGGCATAAAAAGGGAAGTCCAGCTCCATGTCCAGTGATCTGTGTGGCCGTGCACCACTCACTTTCTTTGGATGGGTTCTGACTCACTCTTCTGTAAAAGTGCAGCTTCCAGCTCTAGAATACTGTAATAACCACATGAGGGTTTGGTACTTTTGATAGTTCTAAATATTTTCAATAGTTTTGGTTTATCAAATGCCTCCCTAGCAGATTTAGGGTTAGAATTAGAAATTTGGTGTTACCTTCGTGTGAATGAAAATAAAATAAAGATGAAAAGTACATACATAGAAACAAGTACATAGTATAAAAAAGTAATAGTCCATTCCCCAACTCCATCCACACTGCAAAGCTGCTCCTACGAATTGTTTATTTTAAGCTGTTACCAACTGGGTATCATGAAATCTAGCTATGGTATTAAGATGTCAGGGAGTGTTAAAATGTAGTAACTGTTACAATTTTGAAAAGCCATTGATTTTCCTGTTTGTTTTGCCTTTTATATTCCATTTTCTTTGTTTTGTTTTGTTTTTCATTTTCTGTTTGGTGATGAACAAGATTAATCTTTAACGTCTGGGAGAACTGCCACTAGGGTTGACCGGATCAAAGATAGACACCTGAGGTAAAACTAGTCTGGCCACTGACTTTCCCATATGAGATGGGGTTCTGTTCCCCACCGCACCGCCCCCCCCCACCTTAGATTTTAAACCTGCACCTAAAGCCTGAAGGTGGTTATCCTAAAAGGTCACATGTAGACTTAGAGGCTGTCTGCCGTTTTGGGAACATGTGCATTAACGTGCCAGCCACATGAGAGAGGAAAATGGAGTAGATGCTCTCAGAGAAAGGAAGAGGAGACACTACTTGGCCCCACTGAGACAGAAAAGGGTGGAATACAGATTCTTTGGTTCCTGACAGCTTCGCAGTTTACAGCCTTATTTCTATGAAGCCTGAATATATTTGATTTTGTGATCTCTTTATTACCCCACGTCCCCACCCCTTTTATCTGAACTAATTTGAGCAGCTTTCTGATCCTTACTCACAAAAAGAGCAGAGTCTAAAACAACGGGGGGATGGGGGGCGGTATGCCCCCGCGACAGCCTGTCCGGTCTGGCTTGATCTCTGACAGGCCGTGAATAGAAAACGGCACTTGGAAGGACTTCATGGACCATCTAAACCCTTGGTTTTTAACAAGGCTGTACGTTGCTAGTTTACCAGGAACAATTATTTAAGTGCCCAGCCTGGAATTAATTAACCCAAAGCGGTTCCTGAGAGCAGACTGGAGACCCAGAGAGCCTGCTGGGTGGGGGGCGGGGTTCTGAAGCAGCAGAGCAGTGAGCACGCCCACCAGCTGGAGGTGCCACACCCCGCAACACTGATTTACCTCTCAGTAAATAGCGACACTCATTAAAGGAGAGTCAGTTTTCTACCTCGTAGAACCTTAGATGAACTATCTCATACAGTTCTAACTTTAGCAATTACACTGGTATGTGACCAGTTTGTCTTTGTTACTTATTACAAGGTCTAGACTAAGGATTGTAGGGTTTCAAAATTGAGAAATCAAGGTCATTTTTTTTTAGCCAAAAGGAGAAAGAAATTAAAATTATTTCAAATTGGGGGATCAAAATTTGTGACAATTCTCCCTCAGACACGTGGAATCAAGTGCTCTGAACATTTGAAGGCACTTAATGCTAAATCATTTTTTATCAAGCTGCTTGGGTCACAGCTTAGATGTATTGGAAACTTCCTTTCTCTCTCTCCCAAAAATGTTTATTGCTTTATTATTTATAACTACACTTTCTGCTTTTTAAATTGTCTTATACCTAATAGTAATCATTAATGCTTAAGATAAGTCCAAATTTAAAGCAATATTAATGAAATAGCCCTGACTGGTGTGGCTCAGTGAATTGAGCGCTGGCCTGCAAACCGAAAGGTTGCTGGTTCACTTCACAGTCTAGGGCACATGTCTGGGCTGCTGCCAGGTCCCCAGTGAGGGGCACATGAGAGGCAACTCAAACACATCGATGTTTCTCTCCCTCACTTTCTCTCTCCCTTCCTCTCTCTCTAAATATAAAGAAAATATTTTTAAAAACAATATTATTGAAGTAATAAATAAATTTTATTCCCAGAACTCATTAAAACTGCTTTAACTTTAAATCACTGTCTATTAGAATACTTACAATTATTCTTTCTTATAGTTCATATGTTATCATCTGATTTCAGTGACAATTCACCAAAAGGTAATTAACCTGCTGGAAAAAAGTACAGTGAGACTATAATTACATGTAGATAATTAAAATAATAAAAATTAAAGAAATCTAAGATATAAACTAAAAAAATCTAGCTTTACTAGTATATCTAATAGAGAATGTTTACAATATTATAACTACGACTTTCAAAGACTATGGTAGTATTTGGCTGAACAGAATTCACGGCTGGTGGTGTAGCTTGAAGCAAACACAGAGCATATGCTAGTTAGCACACTCTGCAAAGAAGTCAGGATAAAAACAAGAAAAGAGATGTATTATCATTCTAAATCCAACGTGGTGAGTCCTACCAAACAGAGATTGCTTGTATCTTACAAAAACGGGAAAAAAGACATTCAGCATTCTGTCTGCTCTAGCTGTACAATCCTTCAGAGCGTTTCTACTACCATGTCAGATTTCTGCTAGTGGGCCTTCTTTGCTCTCCCTTATATTTACCCTCGAGCGCAATCTGAATTGCACTTTGTTTTCTACTTGTAGTGTTTTGATTGTCATAATTGCTGCAAGGGACTAACCAAGAACACAGATCTGTCTTACAGAGATTAGGATAACATTGCTTGATTTAATATGGCTCAACTGTAAAAATAATTCCTATGGATTTAATGTTATTTCCATTGCATGAATTGATAACACAACTGAAAGCACATTTATTCATCTGCTAACTTTTGAAAGTATAGCGGGCCATCACCATCTACATCATGTACATCCACATCGTACCAACATCACAAAGAAGCAACACACACCTACATTCTGAGCCTAAGTAGACTTCCTGGAGTTCTATTTTTTCAACCATTTTCCCATTTGTTCTAATAATAATAATATGTACATACATAATAGTTGACTTCTTGAGTATTTCTATGTTATAATTAATTTAATCATATAAGAACCTTATAAAAGCCTTGTAAAAAGAAAAAAACAAGGACAATTGGCAAGAAATCCGATGTAATAGAAGAGACACCATACGCTGTTGTATGCACAGAGTACATAGAATCCCAATGTCTTTGTGTCTGTGTGTGTGTGTAAAACACGAACAATCTCCACATTGAATTTTACAATGATAACATATCTCTGGTCTTTTTTTTTTAAATCTGGTCTTGTTACATACTGTGGTCATGTAGAATAAGGAAGGTACAAATATAATCTCCTTTCACATGGGAGCGGTTAAGTAACTGGTCCCAAGTTACAGAGGTAGCAAGGGGTAGTGTTGGGGTTCAAATCTGGACAGTCTGGCTCCCAATTACTTGCTGTGAATCCCCATCTTATGTGACATCTGTGGCAATGTGGCAAAAATTGAAGGTGGGCATGAAGCAGAACTCCCTCGGAAACTGAAGGCATCAGAACTGTGCACATCCCAAAGTGTACACCTTCACCTGCTGCTGCTCCTCAGAGCCAGATCCTTCTTAGCAAGCCAAAGGTCAAGGTCCCGTATTAGAGGTTCTCTTTAAGGCCTTTCCTGCTCCTCTCAGCCCTACCTCCAGGCTCTTCAGGCAGCATGGCAAAGAGAGACATCCATCAGGCCCCCTTCCCTCTTGGGACCCATTTCCTAAAAGAAGCCACTTGGCATATAGTTTGTATTGAAGATAATTTTACCTGTCTCAGCTAAAATTATAAGGTAGAGAATATTTCTCTGTCACTCTCTCAGCTAGCAAAGCCCATTTCCCAGCCTCTTGGACTCAGAACTAACTACTCTTGGCACTCAGAACCCTCATGCTGGATTGCCTTGGGGCTTCCCAGAGGCCCCTAAATGACCTTGCACTCCATTCTGCTTTCCATCTTGAAGTCTCATTCTTCAGACTACCTCTCTTTTGGTGGCAGCAAATGCTCATTATTCCCTCTATCTCGGTGTGTCCCTCTTCCATAATGATAGAGTTCCCATTCTTTGGCTTCCTTGCAGTCCGTTATGACCATGTCACTAAGTTTTGCCCAATGGGATATGCACACACATTGTGTGTGCATTTTACAGGAAATGTCCTGAAAGAAAGGTGATATAGCCTTCTTTCCCCTTTCATCCTGCCTGCTGGCTGCAATGTAAATTTAATGTCTGCCATGAAACACAGCAGATAGCAAGATAGGAGTTGTCTTAAGTCTTCAAGCCTCATGGAATGCCTTGCCAAACTTGGACTGACAACTTCATGAACTAAAAACGCTTCTGGAATATGACAGAGAAACAAACTTCCACCTTGTTTATTATTATCTGGAGTATTTTGTTACTAGCAGGCAAGCTTAACTATTCCCCTCTTTCTGTTATTGAGCAACAAGACTGGTGGCTTTGTTAATACAAACAGAAGAGTTCCTCTCTATACCATGGAACTTTATGAGCCAGCCCCTCCTAATTCAGCCAGTGAGTATTAAGGGAATTTGGGAAAATATTCTCGCAAAAACTCATCTTGGGAGGCTGCTGACCTGCACACTACTATTTTGCTTTCAGAAGTTGTCATGTAGCTTTTTCTTTTTGCGGCTTTTGTATCTCAAATACTAATTGCCCAGTCCTGACAGCTAGGTCAGCACACCTGCCAATTAGAGCAAAGGTTGTGTCCTGGGAAAAGCAAAAGACAACGTCACAACAGTGGTTTTCAAATACCATCCCATTAAGCTACCTGCAGGGAAAGGGCTAAGTCTTGTTTGTTTGTTTTTTTGCATTCCTTAATTTTAAGCCATTTCCCAACCATATAGCCACCGAAGTTCATCTTTTTAAAAATGACAGACCAATTTAAAGAGACAGAAAGTAGATTAGATGTGCCCAGGGCTGGGAGGAGGGGGAATGTGGAGTTATTTCTTACTGGGTACAGACTTTCTGTTTACAGTAACAGAGAAATTTTAGAGATAGCAGTGGTGGGGACACAACACTGTAAATGTAATTACCGTCACTGAATTATACACTTAAAAATGCTAAAATGGCATATTTTATGTTAGATATGTCTTACCACAATAAAAATAAACAAACAAACAAATTAAAGATCAGGAAACAATGCCTATGAAGGGAATAGAGAGAATGATGCCTTCTGTAAAGCCTTATAATGATCTGTCTCTTTCTACACCTAGTTCTTTTTATTCTGTTTTCTAATTTTTATTTTTTTAATATTTTATTTATTGGTTTTAGAGAGAGAGGAAGAAAGAGAGGAAAACATGAATCTGTTCTTTTACTTATAATGCATTCATTGGTTGATTCTCATATGTGCCCTGACCCGAGATTGAACCCAAAACCTTGGCGTATTGGGATGACACTCTGACCAAATGAGCTACTAGGCTAGGGCTTGTTCTGTTTTTTAACTTTTATATACACTTTTGGATGCTAAAGAATGTGTCTAAGATATACCGCGATGATAACCAGCACATTTTGTTTGCCTAGCTGTGTAATTGCAAATAAAAGCACTTTTCTAAGTACATGGTTTCCTCTATTTATATTTAATGATATGGGGGCAGGAGAAGTAACTTAGCAGCTTATACAGGACGCCTTTACTGAGAGCGGCTTCGTCTGAGCATGGCTCGGCGGTGAGAGGGAACCTGCGCCCGCACGGGTGTTGCTTCCGCTGCTGCACACGTCTCAGAAGGGAAGGATTACGTGGGTCACACTGTCAGACCTGCATCCTTGACTAATCACAAATTCTCTCTCTTCTAAGACTGTGTATAATTTTATATAGTGTATAGGATTAGCAGAATCTCCTTCATATTTATGTCTTTGGGAAACACTTAATAAATCAAGAAACCACAAATTTGCTTGATAGGAAATCTGAAGTATAAAAAAAAAGTCCTTGATGGAAAAAAAAATGATATTGTGTCCCCTGATACTAAGGCAATGATTAGAAGAACCAGATGAACCAGAAGAAAGGAAAATACAAGGAAATTAAAATCAACAAATAAAGCAGAAATATTCTAAAATCCAAGTGGGGAACTAATAGAATGTAAAGAGATTGGGGATTATTGAAAAAAAAACAAAAAACAAAAACTGGCAATCTTAAGCGTCTTTTCCATTGCTTAAGCCTTCACAGAGCATTATCTAAATGTCCTGTGTCAACGAGGTCTCGAGTGTCACTATATTTGCAGCAACACGTAGGCCTTTGTCCTTGCATCTACAAGAAAGGAGATTTTACAATTGCTACTCAGAGTAACTTATTCTTCTCTATCTAATACATGTTCACAGCCATATAGTGAAAAGATTATAGGGCCAGAAATAGGTAGCAGAATAGGAAGTAACTATTAAGGTGTAACTTGTTGAAAGAGCCTCTAACCCAAATATCCACCCTTTGAAACTGTTTGCTTTTGGTGAAGGTGTTACTGTCACAAGAAATGTTCTTAACAAATAACTTTCACATAACCCGAAGTCCTGGGATCCCTGTCTCAGTGTGAGCCCTGAAGGCCATGAAGGAACAAGGCACCAGACAACTAAAATTTTGTCTGTGGAAGGCTCCCGGATCTGCTTTTCTCAGTGACTCGGTCAGGAGCCCTATGTCGCTATACATATTAACATACTTTCCTCCTTTAATGCCCTATATTGCCACTGACAAGTATTTCCCTTTAATTATAATTAATTATATTTGCATCATAGATATCTTCACTCTTTCTACTCAGAGAAGCAGGCAGTTCTGCATTTACAAACAAATTATTCACATAGTAATTTTGGCCTCCTGCTGCCAATAAATTCTGAAAAACAGTGGAGTTTTTGTGAATCTGAGGGGCAAAAATGAAGGAAGAAAAGACTCCCCAGGTCAAGATGAGCCTAAGAGGGCTGATTCCAGGGACAATCTCAATGGCCCACCTCTATAGAAGCCTCTCTCTCCCTTTCTTCATCCCCAAATCTCTTCTGCATGTTGCCTAAAAGTCCACCTTGTTGAGTTTGTTTTGATTAATGAAACTCAAACACACCAGAGAGAGAATTCAAGCAAACTCTTTAAGACAAATGGGGGCATGACAAAAAGAAAATAAAAGTCAAATTGACACAATTTAACTATCAAAAGGAAAACTTACTGCAATTGGTTATAAAACACTTAATAAATTAAAAAACCATGGAAATGTGATCATATAAGAAAATGTTCTTTTTTTTTTAATGCAATCTAAAGTATTAAGGGGAAAGTGTCATGATGTTTGCAATACATTTCCACACAGATACATACAGAATGCACGGTGAAGCCAGGTAGTGCTGTTGGGTAGAGTGTCGTCTGGATACAATAAGGTTGTGGGTTCAATCCCAGGTCAGGGCACATACAAGAAGCAACCAATGAATTCATAAATATGTGGAAAAACAAATCAAAGTTTCTGTTTCTCTCTTTTTCAAATCAATTAAAATAAAGAATACATGGCAAATTATTATCAATTGTCGAATCTAGTTGGTGGGTATAAAGGTGATTTTTGTACAATTATATCAACTTTTCTGTGCTATTGAAATCACCTATCATTTTTAAAAATGGGGGAAATTAACCCTGAGAGAGTTAGAGGTCTGTCAGTCAATACGGATGTTAGTCTCATTTCTTTCAATCAGATTACATACTTTCTTCCTAATAGTAGCTGCAACCAACTGTATTGTAAACAACTCCATGAGAAAAATTCATTTTATTCACAGTTTTACACTTTGTATTATTTTTATTCACTGTGTGACCTGATCTTTCTTAGACACATAGAAGCCAGGTTAATGCATGATATTAAAATTAAAGTAAATCAAAATTAGGGCAATGGGGATTGTGATGGTGTTGATGCTGGAGAACCAAGGTTGAGAAACAAAGATACAACTGAGAGCTGGCCAGTGATAGTCACCAAGATGCCATAGTGAGAAATGACAAATCCAAGTTGTTACATGGAGCACTCCCAGGTATATGGAAGTGATCCTGAGCTGGGGAACCTGTCTACCAAAATTAAGTCCATCCCCTTTCTAGGCTCCTACCTCCTTCCTCTTACTTCATCTTCCTAATATTTGGCTCCCATTTCATGCTGAGATTGCTCTCACACCCATTCAGAACTCTCTCCCTTGCTCCCAGTGTCATTGGAAAGGGACTGGCCTGGAGCAGGTCTGTCTCAGGCCAACCAGTAATGTGTGGGTTCTTGACTTCATGCAGGAAAGATTTCACAACACGAGTTTCAGGTGACTTTGATGGTACATTTGTTAAAGCTGGGGACAGTGAAACAAAGAAAGAGATTCAGATGGGAGAAGCAACAGGTGAGAGTCTAGGTGATGCTCTGCTTTTGCTCCCTAGAAATGTTATAGTAAAGAAGCAAGCCAGGGCAGGGCTGCCTTTAGCTGACTGAAACATCAGAGAAAAGGGAGCCTTGGAGACAGGTTCGGGGGCGCTACCGCTGCCCGCTGCTCCCCCGGTTGTCAGTCTCCTGGGGACCCTTAGAGTTTAGGAGGGAAAAGTAAAGAGGCACACCTGAGAGCAAAGAAAGATGGGCACAATCCAGAGAGAGCTTGAGCTGGGTCTTTGTCT
This sequence comes from Micronycteris hirsuta, assembly GCA_004026765.1. Lineage (NCBI taxonomy): Eukaryota > Metazoa > Chordata > Mammalia > Chiroptera > Phyllostomidae > Micronycteris > Micronycteris hirsuta. The sequence continues at coordinate 8,808 of PVJI01024683.1, forward strand.
TGAGGGTTTTTGTTTGTTTTCTAAAGGCAGGAATTTTAGGGGAGGTCTTAGGGGAGGATCTCAAGAGAATATTCATCACCTTTATGCTGATTAGCCAAAATGAGGTTTATTCCCCTGACTTCATCTGTCCTTGGGTGTGGTTGCACAAGTGGCACTAATTGGATTTCTGTTGTCTATCTCCCTGAGTAGGGTGATTTAAGCTATTTACTCTCTGGTTGGGGAGGAGAAGTAGAAGCCACTTATTCTTTAAAAATTTTTTTTATTTATTGATTTGAAAGAGAGAGAGAAAAGCATTGACTTGTTGTTCCACTTATTTGTGTGTTCATTGGTTGCTTCTTGTATATGCCCTGACTGGAGATCAAACCCACAACCTTGGCGTATCGGGAGTACACTAACTGAGTGACCCAGCCAGGACTAAACCAATTACTCTTAAGTGTCCTTGGTTAGGGAATATAGGATTTTGTGATTTACTGGACTATAAACTGTTTGGCCTTTTAACAGTTTAACAGTCTATCTGCCTCAGTTTCCCTATTCCATTTGTCCTGCCTCTTTAGGACTAGAGCTGACAGTTTACCATTGGCTTCTCAGTCATGAGCCTGTCTAGCCCTAGTTTATTTCAGTTCTGCCTACCGTTTGTGCTGTGCAGGATATGAATTACACTGATCAGCGATCAATCCTAGCATTCTACTGGGCTGTGGTGTCCTTTGAAGGAAGACCCAAGGCTTTCCAAGTCCTTTCCATCTAGTAGAATGCCAAGTAGGCACTGTGTTGAAAGTACACTCATGCACATTATCTCATTTTACCGTTTAAAGAAAATGCCATTATTTTCACAGCTACTATGTATCAAAAGCTGCTTCTGCTGACTCAAAAGTTCATCTTCCATCTTCTTTCAACTACTCAGCATCACATCCCTTAAAAATTCATCTGACTTTCTCTGTACATTTTATTCCTAGCCATGAAGACGTTTTTTCACTTCCCTGTATTAATTGAGAATGTGGCATACAGCACAGTTTTCTACTCCAAGCCCTATTGTATTCAGAGATAAATCTAATGTCCAGTGTGGCTCAGTGGGTCGGGCATCATCCCATAAATCTAAAGGTCACCAGTTCAATTCCCAGTCAGGGCACATGCCTGAGCTGTGGGCTAGGTCCCTGGTTGGGAGTATGCAAGAGGCAACCAATCAATGTTTTTCTCCCACATGGATGTTTTTCTCTCTCTCTCTAAAAATAAATTTTAAAATATCTTTTTAAAAAAGATTTTAGCTTTGGTTCATAGGCTAAAGTGATTAATACCTGTTGTTCCAGGAACCGGAATGCATGACCTAGGTGCCTCCAGGAGGTCAACAAGCAATTCAACCTCTGTGCTCCAGAGGAGTCTGCAAGCCTGGAGATGGCATCTGAGCCATTGCGTTTCAGGGAGGGAACCCCATGACACAGATAAAGAATCCTGGATCAACAGATAAAGTAGTACTAGGAAACTCGCTGCTGGACTGCAACTTATTTGATTTTAACCTTTTTTCCCAACCCCGTACCTGCCCTTTTCTTCTCCTTATAAAAAGGTCGGCTTGAGATGAGATGAGAAGACAATTCTCAGGGTACATAACCTGTCTTCTCAGGTCGCCAGCATCTGAATAAAGTGCCACGAAGATTCAATCCTTGTCTCTACTTACTGGTTTTGGTAGTGACAGGCAGCACCAATGCCCAGTGTTCCAGTTTTACACCTAGCCTAACACTCTGGCTTCCCCTTTCCCTGACCCTCTCACCCCTGGAGGCACCATCTCCCTTCCACGTCAGCTGCCCAGTCCCGTGGACCTTGTCATCAGGGAGGACCCCTCCACCTCCGACATCTTATGCTGTTACCCCACTTGACAGCAGACTTTGATCCTAGCTGTGTCGTCCGGTTATTTCAACACTTTTTTTTCACTATCTGGGCCCTTGATTGCTCAATTTTCTCCCAGTCCATTACAGTCTTCACTTCTTTATCTGGTCTTCATGATCCATCACCTCAGCCAGTCTTGCCAATATTCTCAATACCCTTGATGCCCAAGACCTCCTACTCTGCCCCCCAATCCTGGACCAAACTGACTGGCTGACTCATTTGTTCACACTCTCAGTCTACAGAGACCTGCTGGAGAAAATCACTCAGCTAAAGAGAATGAAGCCACCCAGTGGTTGGTTTCCAGCCCTCAAACTGGGTTTCTGGAGGCCCTAATTAGTTCTTTCACAACAGTTTTTCAAATGATCACCACCCTCTACCACCCCTAACCCTCTCAACAGAGAGATAACTTGGTTTCCTACTCACTAGGGAGAACAGAGGCCAATAGGCAATGATGATCGGAGGTCCTACCGACAGTCTTACTTGGTACCATATTCATCCGCAAGTGGGACAAGTGTCTCCCCGTCTGAGCTCATCTTTCCCTCTGCACCCAGGAGTCCTTCTGCTCCCACCTCTACGGTCTCATGCCATCCATCAATTTTCCTTTTTCTTGCATTTTCAAATGCTTCTTCTCTGCTGCCTCCTCCTGGAAATATGTTCAAGTCTCTAACTGAGATATAATCCATGTTTCCTGTTCTGGGGTGGTAAAGAGGTAAATTCTCCCCACGCCTATAATTTTATAGCAAATATTTTAGAATTTGTACTTGGAACCTGACAAGGTGATTCTAACGTTCATCTGGAAGAATAAATGGGAGGAAATAACTAAGATCACTTTGAAAATATTCAAAAGCTAAAACTTTTTGATTTCATCGATTTTGTTTTTTAATCATCTATTTTCCCCTTTAAATTACTTTTACTTTGCTTTATTTATTGAGGTTTTTAGCTGTGCTGTTCATGAAAGCCTTGGCAAGACTTGGTGCAAGTATAAGAGAGCTGGAGAGAGGGTCATTCTTGTAGCCTGTCACCAGTACACCCTAGCCCATGGGGGCTCTGACGTCCCCTCAGAGGGCTGCAGTGCTGTATGGAGGATGTCTCACGGAGGTGGCTGGCAGCAGAAGAGGTATTAGTAGTTTGTCTTGTCATACAGATAGGTCAAAAAGTTACCTCTGATATCTCTTATGGGCAAGACTTCTAATTTAATTTCTTCTAGGTAGTGAAGTGGGGTGCAGAAGTTTCTCTTGCCCACCGGGTCTCTATTGCCTTTACCACCAAGTAATCCACATACCACAGAGGCACACGTTGCGGGTGACTTGTTCTGAATCCCTACAGCAATACATATTTGTTGGATGAATAAATTAATCAGTAAATTATAAGTCACTTACCCAATCTTGAACCACTTACTGTAGTTATAGAGATACAATGTTTTAATTAGCCAGGCCTGAGCAAAACGCTGCCCCTGTGGGCAGAGGCTAGATGAGCTCCCCCTGAAACAGATGGTCTCAGAATAAAAACTGGGTGGTTGCATAAGAAAAACCAGAGTGCTATTACCAGAAGGGAACTAAATGCTAGGCTGGCATTCGCTTTCAAAAGGTGCGGGAAATATGGGGAAGTCAAGACCTAATGCAAAGATTTTACCTTTTCAAACATCCAAGCTGGGAACTTTTTGAGAAATAGCAGTCGTTGTATATGACTCATCAACACTTCCGGTATCAGATTACCTCCTCGCCTTTTAAATCACCTGCCCAGTTGGTGTGTGGTTGCATGTGCGTATGAAGAAGGATGTGGTATTTTCCACCGTCCCAATACACTAGTCAGACCAGACCACTACCTCAGCCTCCCAGATATAAATATTCCCTGTGGGTTCTAAGGCATGTACTTCACTCACACCTTCTTTCCCAGGACAGTAGTCACTCCAGGCAGCAATGAGCAATGGGTGCATTTCACAAAGTCCCTCAGAAAGCTCAAAACCTCAATGCTACAAAGCCTTATGGAAACAGAGGGCAGAGGGAGATAACGCTGAAGGGGAGAATCAATGTCCTTAGTAAAGACAAGGGAGGAGAGAGAACCAAAGCGGAGGAGTGGGCAGTAACGTCAATCCCTGGGTTAGGGAGCTGTTAGGAACTGCATGTTTGTGTCTCCCCAAAATGCATACGTTGAAACCGTAATCCCCAATGTGATAGTATTGGTAGGTGGGGCCTCTGAGAAGGTAATAAATTCATGAAGGGAGAGCCCCCATGATGGGATGGGCGTCCTTAGAAAGAGGAAGCACAAGAGCTGGCTAGTGCTCGCTCTGTCCTGTGAGGACACAGCGAGCAAACCAGGAAAAGGACTCTCACCAGCAACCAACCACGTGGCCCCCTGGTAGACGTCCCCGTCTCCAGACCTATGAGGAATAGATGTTTTTAATTCACCCAGGCTGTGGTATTTTGTTAAAGATACTGAGGGAGACAGGACGATTAAGAGAATAGGAAAATAAATTTGATAGTTAGATACTCATTTATGACTTTGGAGAAAAAATTTCCATAGCCTGGGGCAGAAACTAAATTTGAACTTAAGAAATGGGGGACTGATGAGGAAGTGGAGATAAACCATAAAATGGTAAATGAATAAATTTCTCAAAAGGGACCGAGAGCCCGCTCCAAACAGAGTGCTACTCTGGGCACCAGGGCCACCCTCGTGGGCACACAGTACAGCCGCTGCAGTCACACAGGGTGCTGCACTCAGCAGCGTCCTGGCGTGGCTTAATGCGCTGATGCCACTGTCTTGAAATTCTTTGAACAAGAGCCCTGAATTTTCATTTTGCACTAGGCCCACATACTATACAGTAGAACATGCTGGGCACTGCAGGGAATTCAAAACATTTCATTCATCATTCGTTCACTCATTCATTCAACAACAAATACATAAATTGCCTACTACAATCCAGGCACTCTAGCAGTTTCTGCAGACATGATGAAAAAAGGTAGTGAATATGCAGATGCATGACAAAAAAGTGTTGTAAGAAAAGATTGTTACTTTCAAGATTAAAATGTAAACACAGCTAGCTATGGTATGCCATTCCACCTCAGTTTCTTTGTTGTATGACCTATATGACCTTAGTAAATTTATTCAACTTCTCTAAATTCTAGTTTACTCAAACAAAATTCAATCTAATCTGATTGGCTTTCTAGCAACTAGAAGGGTGCTCCCAGGAGTTGTACAAAATGGAAAGTTTTCATAGGCAGAAAGAGGTTGGGACTAAGAAGTTAACAGTGGATTATTTCAGGCATGGACACTCCTTCAAAGAAGGCAGGAGGGTCTCATCAGGCAGATTGCCTCACTAGTGTGGATCAGGAAATTCCAGACTGGTTTAAAATTCCACTCCAAGGAGAGGCTGAGACTGCAAATACTTAAGTATTAAATTTAGGGTTGGCATCATGGGCTTTCAGCACAAAGTGACACCATATTGGGCCTGTGGATTTCCCTTTTAATATCACCTAAAAAAATGAGAATAATAGGACCTACTCCTAAGGCTGTTAGGGGAGTTAAATGAGATCAGGAACATAGAACAGTACATGGAACAGTATCCATAAGAAGAAGCATATAATCCAGGCAGTACTTCTTTTTTTTTTTTTTAACCACAGGTTTTTTTTTTTTAAGATTTTATTTTTATTTATTTTTAGAGAGAGGGGAAGGGAGGGAGAAAGAGAGGGAGAGAAACAGCAATGTATGGTTGCCTCTCACATGGCCCTCATGGGGACCTGGCCCACAACCCAGGCATGTGCCCTGACTGGGAATCGAACCGAGACCGCTTGGTTCCCAGCCCGCGCTCAATCCACTGAACTACACCAGCCAGGGCCAGGCAGTACTTCTTAACTAGTGGACTAGGGCATGCTAGTATCCTGAATATGGGTGAGAAATGGACCCCTCCTGCATTGTGGCAGTTGAGAGGGGTCAGGGGCAGTCAGAGCCCCTTGGCCGAGTACCCCTGGCCATGAGCAGTCTTGTTTAGGACTCCTTAGGGCAGCAGTGCCGAGCAGTCTGGGGTGTATGCCAACCACTGTAAACAACAACCAACACTTAAAATTCTACCGTTTGTGCGTGGCCAAGGATGCCTGCCACGCAGGCATCTATCTGCAAAACCCAGCATGGACCAGACATTCTGGAGCCAACGCACTAGTTTCTGTTCTATGTGCCCAAGGGGGACAACACACAGCTCCAGGAGTAATCTGTCAGGGGCTGGGGGAGGAGCCTGGACTGAGTGAGGTTCCCGGTGGGCTCAGCTCCAGGGAATGCCCTTAATTATATCTTTACATATAGTGGCTATTTCTATCCCCTTGTGGCAATGCACTCTTTTACTGGCCCTCAGACTCGCTGCTGACAATACGTGCATGTTCTTAAAGCTATTTTCATTGTGGAAATCTTGATATAAAAATGTACTATTAGCCCTGGCTGGCATAGCTCAGTGGATTGACTGTGGGCTGCGAACCAAAGGGTCGCAGGTTCAATTCCCAGTCAGGGCACATGCCTGGGTTGCGGGCCAAGTCCCCAGTGGGGGCCACGTGAGAGGCAACCACACACTGATGTTTCTCTCTCTCTTTCTCCCTTCCCCTCTCTAAAAAAAAAAAGTACTATTAGTTTGGTATCCATTTGCATTATCATATGACATTGCGACATTACATTTGCCAATAAGAGTTGTTATTTCTTAAATGTAATTATAATTGTAAATTTTGAATGATGGCATTCAAAATCATTGAATCATTGAATTAAAACAATATGGTTTTAAATATTTTATTACCTACTTATGTGATCAGTCCCTCACTGATCATTACTATTCAGAATATGAGTTTATCATTAAAAAGTTGAGATCAGAAACTGCAAAAAGCCATTCAAACCATAAAACCTAATATTAAAATATATTTATAGGAACAAGTTCAAGATGATCATAAAAAATGTGGAAAAATTTTATTTTAAAGTTTTATTCAAATGTAATTTTAATATATTCCCTAATACATTGCATTTTTAGAAATGCATTGTATTTTATTTTAGCGTAATGATCTAATTTAAAGAAAATGTTATGAATTTTTTTAACCAACCATCATCTAGATGCCTCCAAATCTTTGTTTATGTAACTTCTTGTGCTGTATAAAAATTGTCTGTGTGTGCTGTGACATAAAAGAAGTTGACAGGCCCTAATATAGGTTATTTATAAAATCTGTTTGCCACTCCATCCCACCTTAAGATCCTTGTCCCCTGCTCCCCATCCCATACTCTCTCTCTCTCACACACACACGCACATTTCCAAGAGAGCCAGGGCTACAAAGGACAGACAGCAGTTGAGGATCAAGTTTGTGTCCAACAGGGTCAAGAACTCAAGCAGGGATATTTGTATGTGATACTATGTGGCACAAAACTGGGGGTAAACTTAGACAAAAGCATGAAAAGTAGCTAATGTCTAAAAACCACAGAGTCTGGATGAACAATAAATGCTGATGAACCCAAAGGGAGGGATCCATATTTTACTCAAAGACAAAAGATCTGAATAAATGGATTGACATACCGTGTTCTTGGATGGAAGCACTTTGCATCCCATTCCCCATCATTTCCCAAACTAATATAAGAATTTAATACACTTCGAAGAAAGAATAATAACAGAAGTTATTCATTAAAAATAATTCGTTAGAAAACACCTACAACATGCCATAAAGCGAAGCCATGTGATCGGTTTTTCACGGTCACCCTTGCAGTTTCTCACTGGGTACTTTGGTGTGAATACCATCTTCCTAAGTCTTTAACTAGTTTCTACGTACTCAGAACTAAATCAGAAATCAAGTTATCTATGACTACTTCATAGTAATCAAACTCATGCAGCCTTTATGTGTGTGACATTTTAAAAAAATATTTTATTTATCTACTCTTAGAGAGAGGGGAAGGGAGAGAGAAAGTGAGGGACAGAAACACAGATCAGTTGCCTCTCCCAGGTCCCCAAATGGGAACCTAGACCACAACCCAGGCATGTGCCCTGACTGGGAATAGAACCAGCAACTTTTCAGTTCATAGCCTGGTGCTCAATCCACTGAGCCACACCAGTTTGGGGGGGTGGGGGTGGGCTGAGGCCTTTTTCCTTCATTGTTTTGGAGAGAGAGAGAAAGGGAGGGAGAGAGAAACATCCATTCCAGAGAGAAACGTCAATGGGTTGACCTCTCATTTCCCCCACTGAAGATCAAAACTCACAACCCGTGCATGTGTCTTGACCTGGAATCAAACCCAGAGACCTTTCAGTTTAAGGGACAACAGTTCCAACCCATTGAACCACACCAGTCAGCGCCCAAGCTGTGAAAGGCTAATGAGACCCTAAGGGTATAAATTTCCCCAATCTCAAGTATTGTTGCTGGGTATCAGGAATGCTTGAAAAGCAGAGTAGTTAACAGTTTGCTTGTGATACTGGGATCAGAGCAACAGGAGGCTAGTTTGGAGGGTTATTTCATCCAAGTTACATTAAGGACTGGTGACTGGTTTCCGCCCTGGAACAAAGTACGTTTTTGTTCATGTCTGCCAAATAAAACACCTGTTCCACTTGGGCAGTGCTAGATAAACATTAACAAATTCTTATTTTTGTGCTCCCTTTTTCCAAACTCCAAGCAGACCATCCCCCATTTGTTAACACATACTGTTTTAAAAACAATTTACGATATAATTGATTAAATTCCTAATCTTTCCAAGGGAAGACTTGATCAGTTTTAAAGGAACTTTCCATGGACTGCTACCTTAAAATACAAGGCATTTCTTAGCAGGGGAGGGAGACTGTCAATTGTTGTAACTTTTCGTCAGCATCTTTGTTTAGACTTGGATCCACAGATTGACGGCTGTTTTGGGTGTTGGAGATTACCAAATCTTATCCCCATTTTCATTAAAAAACAAAACTTAAGTTCAGTAAGGTCAAATGACTTAAAATCACTTAGGCGGAAAAAGGATTACATCTCTAGTTTTTAAGTCTCTACTTGATCTCACCTATTCCTCTTCACAACACAATTAGAACCGTTAAGGTAAAGCATTTACTATGAAGAGACTGTCCTTTTTAGGGCGTATGCTAGCCAATAGGTAGGATACCTGGTGACCCTACTTATAAAGTCTTGTATATCATTCAATTCCCTAAATTTCAACCCCCAGAAAAGTTGCTTCAGCTCTTTCCACAGTAGCTAGGAAGTGTTAAAACACTAGTGCCGGCAGATTTGAGATCAGCGAGTACCCAACGAACTGACCTCGACCAGTACTGCCTCAGCTCCTTAAGGGTAAAATTTCAGTATGTCAACCGCGTTTTGAGGCCTTTCCAACGTGCCCACGATTCATATACATCGGTATCAAAGGGTTCTTTTAGTACGGGCCCTCGGAGTGGGCGCCGCAGTCTCAGAAACTGGTTCCCGGCATTTTGGAAACAAGGGAGAAGCCGAGGGTCCGAGAAGTGCTCCAGTAACATTAAAGAGTCCAGGATAAAACTTAAGTTTTAAGCAGGCACTGTTGGTGGAATGAATTCGGATACTAAGACCGAGAAGACTACGTGGGGGAGGGGAAAGAAGCGCGGGGAGAAAAGGAAAGGCCTTTTTTTCCGGTGACGCGCGGTCACGCGGAGTTCTCTCGACGTGTGCGCACGCCATTGGCGGAAGAGGAGCTGACGTCCCCAAAGCCGCCCGGGCGCGAACCACGGCAAGGGCGGCACCGCTGCACTAGAAGTTGGTGCGCGCGCGCTCCCGCGGCCTGCCACGCCCCCACTCTCCGTCCGCCAACCCGCTCATCCAGTCCCTCTTCGCGCCCATTTGCCCACGCCCCTCCCGTAACTCGCCCCTCCTCCACCAGTCCGGCGGCGCGCGGAAAGCGCGTCACGTGACGTCTGGCCCCGCCTCTTCCTCTCGGTCCCATATTGAACTCGAGTTGGAAGAGGCGAGTCCGGTCTCAAAATGGAGGTAAAACCGCCGCCCGGTCGCCCCCAGCCCGACTCCGGCCGTCGCCGCCGCCGCCGGGGGGAGGAGGTATTAGGGGGAGAGCGGGGGGGTTGATGGGTAGTGGCCGGCGTAGGGGGCTTGGCTCGGTGGGAGCGGGGAGGCCGGGTGGACTGGTCGGCGGTCCCGCGCTCTGCGTTGAGGCGGGTGGTGGGAGGGGGAGGGGAACGCGCCTCGGAGGCCTCCTCGGGGTCCCTCACCCGCCTCGTTTTCTCTTTTGGCTGCACAGGTGGCCCTTCGGAGGTGCGGCGTGGCTGGGGAGAACTCGGGAGGGGAGCCGGCACATCGGCCGCGCAGCCTCGGATTTGAGGCCGAGGGAGGCATGGCGGGCCTGGGCGGTAGCGGTTGGGAGGAGGTGGTGGGGGAGGGGAGGAGACCAGCAGGCACATCCGGGAGAGCGAGCAGGCGGGCGGCGGCCACATTGACATTGATCCGCTGCCGCGTTACGAAATGGCGCATTGGCCCGCAATGGCCGCCGCCTAGTTCTGCCGCTGGGAAAGAGCGCGGGATTGGAAGGAAGAAGGAGGAGGCGGCCTGGCAGAAAATGCCGCAAATGGCCTGGAATCTTTAGGGCGCGGTGCTTTTCCTGCAGTTCTGTTCGCGCCTGCGTAGGCCTTACAGACTTGATAACGACGAGATTTTAATTGTCAGCATTCAGTTGAAAATAAAATTTTAAAAGTTTGCTGCTTTGTAATATTTTCTGATCTGTTCTTGCTAAAGTATTTAGAATTATACATATCTTTGCCCCGTGGTAAAATGGGAGCTTGAAAAAATTTTTTATGGGTTTTAGAGAGGAAGGAGAGAGAGATCGATTTGTTCCATTTATTTATGCATTCATTGGTTGAGTCTTACGTGCGTTCTGTCCGGCGATGGAGCCACAATCGTGGGTTGGCATATAGGGAGAATGCTCTTACTGAGTTACCTAGCCAGGGTTGAATTTTGTTTGTTTGTTTGTTTCTTTATTGATTTGAGAGAGAGATACACCACCAATTTGTTGTTTCATTTGGTTGATTGTAGTATGCGCCCTGACCAGTGATTGAACCTGCTGCTACTTGGGCATATCGGGAGGTGTGCTCTAACCAACTTGAGTTTCCTGGTCTGGGCTGAAAATTTTATCTTTATTTTCCCCGTGTCTCTGACTATAGTTTGTTGTGTGTTTGTTTTGGAGTACTGCAACCACAGATGGATTTTTCATGTGCTCGAGATAATTTTATGTGGGGTATGGTTGGGTATTTTGTTGTTGTTGTTTTTTAAGTCAACTTGGTGTTGCTGATTATATGCATTTAACCAGGACTTGAAAAGATAAAAAGTAAGAGAATTAATGCTTTAGGTTATTCATCTTGTAACATTTTTTTCTAGCAGGGGACAGTCTTCATAGTAAATGCCTTAAGATCTGTACCTTTAGAAGACACAGGAAGACATTAGAATGTAAATGTGAGCCCCTTTATGTAAGGACTTTGGATGAACGCTCTATTAATGCATGGATTAAATGGCAGTTTATGTAATTTGTTAAAAAGCTGGTTAAATTGTATAACTGTTCAATCCACATCTAAAAAAGTCATTCTTTTCATGCATAAATTTTAACTCCAGTTTGCCCTTTTTGTATTTGAAAATTTTGTCGAGTGATACAAGTGCACATAGGTAATTCTGTGGTAATTTCTGCTGCACATAAGCTGTGAAAAATTGGTTACAGGAAACCAGCAAGAAACATGGATTTTTTTTTTTTTTTTTTTTTTGGTCTGTTTGGGAGAGAGGCAGCTATTTTGTTTTTCTTGGAATACCTATTTTAATATTGCCTTGATTTGCTTGCAACCGGTGGATTTCTTTAAATTTGCCACTCAAGACTTTTAAGTTGCATATCACACAGCTTTGTGGTTTAAAATTAAATGGTGGACAAGAAAAGAAATAGCATGAAAGAAACATGCTTCCACAGCACTTTGGTTTCTTCTAAAGCAGTTTTTCAGCATCATCTGAAATCTATTCTCAGGCACTTTTGTAGCTTGAAATTAAGGGACTTTTGATTCTAGGATTCCCTTAGACCTCATTTTCATTGAAGTGCTGATATTTGAAAGGCTGGTTATAGGTTTTCTTGGTATTTTGATTCCTTTAATAAACTGATGAGATTTGTATGATCCTTTTCCAATTTTTAACTGAATAAAGTATTGATGGTATAGAATTTGATAGTTTATTTGTAGTGGAGTGAAGGCTTGTGCATCTTAGCAATTCATCTACTAAAATAAATAATTAGAATGCATTGGTTTGTTTTCTTAGGGCCACGATCCAAAGGAACCAGAGCAGTTGAGAAAACTGTTTATTGGTGGTTTGAGCTTTGAAACTACAGATGATAGCTTAAGAGAACATTTTGAGAAATGGGGCACACTCACAGATTGTGTGGTAAGTTACTAAAACAAAAAAGGATTCTAGAAAGGGGTAGAGGACTTGTGGAGGTGTGTTTCAATGCTTTACATTTTTTATTTTGTAGGTGATGAGAGACCCCCAAACAAAACGTTCCCGGGGCTTTGGTTTTGTCACCTACTCTTGTGTTGAGGAGGTGGATGCAGCAATGTGTGCTCGACCACACAAGGTTGATGGGCGTGTAGTGGAACCAAAGAGAGCTGTTTCTAGAGAGGTATTTTAATTCCATGTTGTAGAACATGTTAAAGTGTTGTAAAAAAATTTTTTTGTGTTTTGTGGGTGGGGTTTACTTACATGTTTTGTACTTACAGGATTCTGTAAAGCCTGGTGCCCATCTAACAGTGAAGAAAATTTTTGTTGGTGGTATTAAAGAAGATACAGAAGAGTATAATTTGAGAGACTACTTTGAAAAGTATGGCAAGATTGAAACCATAGAAGTTATGGAAGATAGGCAGAGTGGGAAAAAAAGAGGATTTGCTTTTGTAACTTTTGATGATCATGATACAGT
>PVJI01024684.1:0-21562 GCA_004026765.1 Micronycteris hirsuta
AGTTGCCACTGGGATGGGACATTATCCTCCCCTGCCCTTCCTCTATGAACTTGCAAAATCTGCATTGGGTCAAAGAGTTACTTGGTTTTTCCAAAGGAGTGTAAATACCCACATTGTAAATAGTAGTTTGACTTTGAGTTGATGTTGATGAGAAGGTGGCTCATGTGCCTTTGACTTGAGAGTTCAGTTTCTGAACCTCCTATTTCAAATTGGTCAGGTATAGGAACTGGGCCACACATCAGCTTTCTCCTGTGAGTGAAGGCTAGGATTATCTCAGAGCACTCGGTACAGTGACAGGCATAAGAGAGCTTTGAAGTAAATGCCTCTTGATGAGTCGATTTTGAAAAAGGCCCTAAAATAATTTGTGCTGATATGACTTCTTGGCATAAGAAGTATAACATAATATTTTATATATATGCAATATTTTAGTACGCTTGGAGCATTTTCAAATAAAATCACCTTCTTGATTATTTACAACTGTGTGTGATATAATAGGACAGGTATCATTAGTTCAACTCCTTAGGAAAAGAGAGACAGAAGCCAATTTTTTACCCAATATGACAAAAATAACAACACGTGTATTTTGTGTAATACAATGCATTGCATGTAGAATTTTGGTTAATTTCAGTTTAAAAATATACCATGTTTTCTTTTTATAGACTTCGCTAGTTTGAAAGCCAGTCTTAAATCCTAAAAAATATGGTATATTCAAAAAAAATGGGGAGATTACCATTGAAGTCTCTAAAGAAATAGGTAGAAATATTTAAATAGATAATTATGCAAACAAGGTTTTCATAACCTAAGTTTTAATAAAATTAGGTTTAACAAAATCTCTAGGGACCAAGCCCTAAGGAATTTATCAAAATGAGCATTCAGCTGAGGAAAATTGAGCTTAAGGCTAAATTCATTTAAGGGTGAAAAGCGCAGTACCTATCAGGGATCTATTGGAAACAGATGGACGTATTTGGGGGCGGTGGGCACAACCTCACGGATTTAAAAAAGTCCAGAGTGGTTTTTGTTTGTTGGTTTTGGTTTTGGTTTTGGTTTTAAGTTTGGAGATAAACTTTAACCAAGGTAATGAAATGGGCCAGAGTGCAGCATGAATTGGAGAGAGAGGAATATGTGTGTCTATTTTCTTCACCTTAGGAATGTTTACACGGAAGAATCAAAGGTAAGATAGGAAAGTATGTACTGATTCCAGGTCAAATATGTGTTTATAAGATCAGTTGCCTGTATGTCTCTCTCTATTCGGATATGATTGAAAAAGAGAGTATTATTTTACATTGGTATTTATTGCTAGAAATGGATTAAAATCTCCTTTTTGACATATCCTTGAATCCTTGGCAATTTCATGTAAAATTGAGTTTCTTTGAATTTTCTGTTAATTCTCTAACCGACCACCAAACAGTGGTTTAATCTTGGATGAAGATGTTTGAATGGATGACCTCTATTAGGCTCTTGTAATCTTGGAAGGTATTAGCAACATGTAAGGTAAATTACCTGAATATTACTATGACTAAGAAAAAAGAAATACAAACTGAATAGACAAGACGTTATCTTGTTGCAGTGCACTATTAAGTACAAGTCTTATATTACAGAAAATCCTTCAGTATTTTCCCCTTTACCTCACTATGAAAACAACGTCCATAGCATGGTATTACCATGTTCTTCATGAGTATTATATTTTTTAAAAAGTCACCAAATTATGATCATTACAAAAAAATGTCACTGAATCACAGGCCAGTGCTTCAGTCATACTTAATCTGATCTCTTTGGATTTGATAAAGGAAATTTCATTTTTATTTTAATTAAATAGAATCAGTATTTCTTAAATTAAAAATATGTAACCTTAAGAAACAAAACTCTTCCCCCGAAAATACGAGGGCATATGAAAAAGAATTCAGGTAAGTATGTTCTATGCCCAATGTGTTTTAGAGATGTCAAGTGGAAGGCAAAGGGGTTTGGGCATCTTTGACTTCTCTTTTTTGTTATTTCTAATAATTTTTAGGAAGGCTTTTATATATATTGGTTATGATTGCAAAGAGACTCATTAAACATGTTTGCATCGTTTCATTGTTGGTCTTTGACAAAATAAACATAATAGTATTAGGAACTCCCTCTGGCCACGAGATGGAGCTCAAGATTCCTTCCCTCAAAGAACTGCAGGGATCCAGGACCCCAGGTGGTGGGAGAGGGTGAGAACCTCAGGGGGAGCAGTGAGCAACTGGTTGCCTCTGTCCAGAGCAGGCGGATTAGCTCAGTTTTGCCCTGGCGTTTGGGCAAGTGTTCTTTCCCATTATTTCCCCCCTTAGTATTGTTTTTGTTTTACGTTCTTTACCATTGTAATCCTAAAATCTAGTGCGCTATAGTCTAATCCACTGTCTTCCTCAGAGAACCCTGGGGCACTGGTTAAGTTGCATACTATTGAAAGCAGTCTCACATCTTCTGAATTTGTTTTTATGAACTTGAAGTCCTGAAAAATGTGCTTTACAAGACACCTCCTCCCCGCCTCTGCAGTCAGAAAATTGAATTTTAATTAAGTGTAAGAAGCACTGACTTTTAAGAAACGAGTTAGTTAGTTGCTACTTATAGGCAAGGGTTTTGTGGCTTTATGTGGTCTAGGCTGTTCCCAAGACACCACCTAGATGTTTGGGGCCAAAAACCCCAGCTAGTTAGGATTTCCTTGCCTCCAACTCTGGGCATTTGTCTCCCTTGGGGACTAATGACTATTGCCTTAACGGTTGCTGGTCAGCCCTTACAGTGTTTGGGGGCACTGCCCCTGAACCAGGCCACAGAGCTCATTTGGAGACCCATCTCTCACTCTTTTTTATCTCAGGAGAGATCTGGGGATCAAAGACAATGCGTTTGTGATTAGCTCCTATTATTCCAGGTGGCTCAAATGGGTTTAGGTTCGTTCAGCTAATTTGATGACCTTTAAAATGTAATCTACCTTGATAAGCGTCAAAATATTTCTTAGCACAGGATAGCAGGTTTAATATTCCTCAAAGAGTAGCATCTAAATAATGTTAATAGGAGATATATACTTTATGCATAGGATCATTTTATGTTTCTGGTGGGAGAAAATGAACACTTGCTGAAGTGAGGAACTTAGGTACTTTTTTCCCCCAAACTGTTCTTTATTATGACAAAGAACCATAAGGACAGTCTGTTAAAACAAAGAAAATCAATTACCAGTTGACCGATTTACATAATTATTGGCAAGTGATTAGAGGAATCCAGGTCTTTAGAATCCTCCTAGAGAGCATTATGCTCAGTGAAATAAGTTACTCAGAGAAGGACAAACACCATATGATTTCACTTATATGTGGAATTTAAAGACCAAACTAAACAAACAAGTTGAAGCAGACTCAAGTGAAGCACTCTCGATCTAGGAAAACTAGCTTCCAAAGGGACTGTAGCCAGGACTGGTGACCAGGCCGAAGCTGGATTTCAGTGTTCGACTCCTTCATTCATTCACACGGTCTGCTAATAGTCCACATGCAGTTTCCAAAGCCACTGCAGAATTTGACAAAGGTTCTAGAGCTTGTTTCAAGGGAGTAAAGCACAGAGTTTTCCAAGGGCTGAGGGGGGTGAAAACTAAGAATTGAAAACAGACAGAGCTGTTAAGAACAAGGGAGCATCCACATGGGCTGTCTTTCTCCTGATGTTAGAAACTGCCAGGCTTCTCTTTCTACTCTTCCTGCTCTTCCTCATGTGGTTTAACAGAACAAATAAGACAAAGTACAGCTCTCCAGTCCTCAGCCTCATGACATCTACATGACCAACCACTGAAAAAGTAGTGACATCCTTCTCTGTTATTCAGTAGATTTCGAATCTGTATAGGACTGGACTTATGCCAACAGGTTTCTGATCCATAAGTGGTTGTGGCTAACACAGGCCTCAAAGTTCACAGACCCCTTCATTTAGGGTTTCCCGGGTGTCAGAAACCATAGATATTAGAAACCGTCAGAGTTATCCTCACAGTTCTCCTTTGCAGTGGAGCAGTGGTTTTCAAACTTTAGAGTGCCTCAGGATCTCAAGGAAGGTTGTTAAAACCCAGGTTGTGGAACTTTATGTCCAGAGTCTCTGACTTACTAGGAGCCAGAGAATTTGCATTTCTAACAAGTTCCTAGCTTCTGCTGTTACCTGTCAGGGGTCCATACCTGGAGGGTTTCTCCCCTAGAATAACTGTGAAGGCATGCTACAGAACAGAAAGCGGACTTTCCACCACACCTGAGTTCCACATGAATGAGGACACTGAGTGTCAAAGGCCATGTTTTTAATGTTCACAAGTTCACACAACTGTCTTTAATAATAATTTCAAGATTTCAATTTACTGTGCACTTATTTCATGATTGGCATTCTTGAAAAAAGGACGTTATTGCTATTGTGTCCTTTGAACATTATACCTATCTCATCAGGCATGTGCTCTTCTTAGAGGCATTACACAGAGGAGAAAACTGAGGCCCAGAGAGCTTATCTGCCTTCCCCATTGTCACACAGCCATTCAGGGGGAAAACCAGAGCGCACACCTAGGTCTTCATTACCGTCAGTCATACCTGTGTTTTGAATCATCACGCCACACTCATTTTCAGTTCTAGACCTGTATTTTACAGAGGTCTAACACATTTTAAACTGTCACAGGGAACTCTGATTGTGATTCTAAACCCAAGCTCTCCCACCTTATGCCGTATTACCCAATGTCATTGTATCTTCTTATGAGTGTCTTCGAAAACCACAGTGAAATGTGCTAAAATGAAAGCATGCTAAGAGGTTAAAATTAAGCATTCTCAAAATGAGAACTGCTCACCGTCCTGCTTAGGCACCTCCATAGTAGTAATCCAGTGGCACAGTGGCCAAGTGGGGCAGGTGCTGAGCAGGTCGTGAGAGAATCCAAGTTCTCCTCCTGACCCAGCCATTCATCACCTGGAAGAATCTGGTAAAATGAAACATTCAGCTTGCATTTGTGAGCTGGGCATTTGCAGCATTTGCACAAACTCTACCATGGGATGACTTTGGAAGAAAATTCTCATGGAGTATAAAAATATATACCACATTTACAGGTGTGTGTATTTTTGCATGTTACATATGTTCACATGCATGTGTGTATACAAATATATGTATATTTTCACACATGTGTATAAATTAAAGAAGTTTTAGGTGTCAAACCCCCCAAATGTCAGATATTGCCCAAACATCATCCCATGTGTAATTTCGGGCTCTCCAGTTATAACTTGGATATTTTCTTTCTTTTTTTTTTTTTAAGATTTTATTTATTTATTTTTAGAGAGAGGGGAAGGGAGGGAGACAGAGAGGGAGAGAAACATCAATGTGTGGTTGCCTCTCACATGGCCCCCACTGGGGACCTGGCCTGCAACCCAGGCATGTGCTCTGACTGGGAATCGAACCAGGACCCTTTGGTTCCCAGCCCATGCTCAATCCACTGAGCTACACCAGCCAGAGCAAACATGGATATTTTCATTAAATTTGCCTTTCCTAGAAGACTGGGGCGCAGGACAGAGTTTGGCAGAGCCACTGTGCGTGAACTGGCACCTTGTCTGTTTCCTCTAAACTCACACTCTGTTGATGTTAATGTTGTAATTTTCTTATTAAATGTGCAGAAACTTTATACAACTTCCCTGATTCTAGTTTCCCTCACTGTTTAATTCTTTCTCCAAAACTTTGTGAGGGGGTTTTTCTTGAGCTCTCCTTCACATCACTCTTCTCCCATTGGAATCTATTAGTTGCTCCCTGTTCCCTAGTGCATAAAATACAATTCCTGTGTGCATGGCGGTCACAATCCTAAAAGTTTCTTAACTTCCAATTCTTTTCTGGTCCTAGCAACACAGGTGTAGTATGTCTCCCAGACTTCTTTAGTGTTAGGTTTTCCACGTGACTGTCTGACCGTAAAACGTGAACAGAGGTGCTGGATGCTTCACCCAAGCCTGGCCCTTAGGATGGTGTTTCCATTTCCCATGCTCCCTGTCTTCACTTATCTGCAACCAAATGCAGACGATCAAGTGTGGGCACACGGTGAAGCCACCAGCTGTAAGGAAACTGGTTCTTGCGTGTCTGAGTGGGAAGACTCTCTGCCCTACTGCTGACTCACATTGTACTCTGGCATACAGATCAACCTTTGTTTTATTTATGCTTGGTAATTAGAGAATTTACTTAAACAAATTAATAGAGTGTGTCTTCCTTGTTTTCTCCTAACTGTCCTCACTATAACTATCTACATATTTTCTTGACCAACTCCACAGTATGAATGAATCCCCTTTCAAAGATAAGACTGGGCCCGGCTGGTGTAGCTCAGTGGATTGAGCGCGGGCTGGGAACCAGAGGGTCCCGGTTCAATTCCCAGTCGGAGCACATGCCTGGGTTGCGGGCCAGGTCCCCAGTGAGGGCCATGTGAGAGGCAACCATACATTGCTCTTTCTCTCTCCCTTCTCCTCTCTCTGAAAATAAATAAATAAATAATCTTTAAAAAAAAGGTAAGGCTGGTTTCTCATGGGCACCTGCAGCAATAACAATAATTATTACATAGGTCTCTTCGGATGTTATCTTGCAAATGGACTTATCTCTTTCCTATCCACATTCCATATGCCTTCCATCACTCAAATACTAATTTGTTATACTTCTGTTCTATGAAATCTTCTCAGATTTTGTATGCCCTTTTGATTCTGTTGTTCATTTACTTCATTAGTTGTCCCCCACCTCGAAACGTAAATCATCAACTATGGGCTAAGTTGTGAGCACCCAAAAACCAGTAAGTGGAAAGTTCTGTGATATGGATGTGCACTGTTTTTATGAAAGCACAGAAAGAATGTCCCTCGTCTAGTCACTGGATGTTATTTAGAGTGACACGCCACATGAGCTCAAAAGCTGAATCCTGATACAGAAGTAGGTGCTAGTCGGGAGACATACATGAAAAGTAAAGAGTATCCCTTCCAAAAGCACAGTAGATACACAGGACCGAGGGTGACAGAACAGTCACTAAGTGTGTGGTGTAGTGTGACATGGTGCCAGGACATGAGCTGGAGAAACCATTCAATCTTCAGTAATGACTATAATTTGCCAAGGACCATGCCAGACTCTGGGGATACAAAAAATATCTAAAACCCAATGCTCTTTATGGCCTTATTCAGTCTAATTAGAGAGAGACAAATAATTATGGTAGAATGTGAAAATGTAATAACCATTTTATCTCATTTTATTACGTGTAAAATGCTGTGGAGATTCAGAGGATGCAGGAATCGAGGGAAGGCAGGGTCAGGAAAGCTGCCAGAGAACACATGACCTTTGAGCTGATTTTTAAAAGAAGAGAAATTGATGAAAGAAAAATAAGGAAAACATTCTGGGCAAAACGGGCATGGCCGTCACAGGCATGGGGACTATCAAAACACACACACATATAGATTAGCAATTTTCTAGGATTGGGGCTTGCTGTGCAAATGTGGGCATAGAAGAAAATGAACAAAACAGGTGCATAATGACCAAGATCATGAAGGTTAGTGAAGATTACCCCATGTGTTTGATATTTATCTTTCAAATCATACAAAATTATAGAAAGACTATAAGCAGAAGACTAATATTGGGTTTGCAATCTAGAAAGATATTATTTGATAAAAGTGCACAAAATGGAGGAGAGAAAGGCAGTCTGGAAGGGGACATTTCACACCTAATTATATTCTTATTTGCATTACATTTAGTGTGATGTTTTGGGTTTTTTTTTTAAGATTTTATTTATTTATTTTTAGAGAGATGGGGAAGGGAGGGAGAAAGAGAGGGAGTGAAACATCAGTGTATGTTTGCCTCTAGCACACCCCATACTGGGGATATGGCCTCCAACCCAGGCATGTGCCCTGACTGGGAATCAAACCGGCAATGGTTTGGTTCACAGGTCTGCGCTCAATGTGCTGAGCTATACCAGCCAGGGCCAGTATGATGTTTTAATGTCCTGTCAGTTTGACATCATGTTAAACTGTCTAAGGATAGGAGATGGTGACACTTTATTTCTGCAACCAAAGAGCACTAAGTACGGCACGTTGCTTTTTAGTAAAATGATACTGATTAAATGTTTGATTAAACTTAACTTTGAGCCTAGATTCCTGCTGAGTGGAGAAAGATTTCATTGCTGCTCTGCAGGAGAGAAGCAGCTGTAGTCCCCTCCCTTAAATAGATATCTTAACCTGTCCAGAAAGGGGAAATAACTACATCCCCACAAAGGAGGTGTTGGGAAGTTTAATTAGCCATTGTTTATAATCTTCTTTGAAGCTGAAAAGTGCTAATTATGTTTTTCCCACTTTATGATTCTGAGCCACATGGACCATATCTTAAGAGCTTCTGAGTTAGGAAAGTTTTTACCTTCATAATTTGAGCTCAGT
Organism: Micronycteris hirsuta; assembly: GCA_004026765.1. Taxonomy (NCBI): domain Eukaryota; kingdom Metazoa; phylum Chordata; class Mammalia; order Chiroptera; family Phyllostomidae; genus Micronycteris; species Micronycteris hirsuta. The sequence goes on from PVJI01024684.1 coordinate 8,385, forward strand.
AGATTTTGTGAACACATATTCCAGCCAGATAGCCCTAGGGTTGACCAAGTAACTCTGTGAAGATGAGAGGTTTACAGGTGAGTTTGTGAGAAAACATGCTGAGTCTGTTAATATCACAAACCAACAGGAGCCACCAATGGAGAATTGCTCCACCAAGAGATTTTCTTTCCCCGAGGGATGCCCTGCTGATTACCTCTGCTCCCACTGATTCAGTGTCATAGCTTCCCATGCAATCCAATCACAGACCCTCGCAATCCTCCATGTCCAAGCGTGGGCGGAAAATTGAACTGACAACTTACTAAAAAGACCTAGATCTAGCGGTAATATGCAAGTCAACCGAGGGAAATCTTACGGGAAGCCCTGGTGCTTACTCATGGCCAGTATCCATGTAGGAAAGCCATCTGTTTCTATCACCAAAGAATGTCTTCAAGCCTGTTGATATTACCCCTTAATATCCAAAACTAAAGATGTTAGAGTTCCCTTTTTTTCTATGAAAGTCCCATTTTTGCATTTTTTTCTTCTCTTGAGGTCCTGCCTTTTTTCCCGAGATGATTTACACTGGGGTATCTATTTTCTTCAAAGGGGCACTTATTCCCTACTAAAATGTAAATGGTCTTAGATATGGCTTCAGTATACCAACTATTTAAGAATGTAACCCAATACCATCAATATTTACATAAAAGACTCACACGGTAAATGCCATGTTGCAATGAACATAGCCAATGGATCAAGCACTTTGGAAAGTGCTAGCACACCTTGATGTTATTCATGTTCAAAAATCTATTAACTGGCCCTGACTGGTGTGGCTTGGTTGGTTAGGCATCGTTCCATAAGGAGAAAGGTTGCTGGTTCGATTCTCTGTCAGGGCACGTACATGGGTTGTGGGTTTGGTCCCCAGTAAGATTGCATGTGAGAGACAAACAGTCGGTGTTTATCTCCCTCTCTTTCTCTCTCCCTTCCCCCCTCTCTGAAAATAAAAAAAAAAGAAAATATTCTTTAAAATGTATTATCTGAAAGTGGTCCTTATGAAAGTAAATGTCTACATATTGGAAACATACCCTAAGGAGACATTAACTACAAATGATACTGATGTTGTCTACTAATCATCCAGTATCAGTTATGTTTTAAGCATTGTGCTGTGTGCTTTTCATATAGCACCTCATTTCATTTCTTACAACACTTCTGAGTAGGTATTATCTGAAATTTAGATAGAATAATACCAAACATTAGAGTAGGTAATACACTTGCTCAAGACCATGTATTTCCTAAAGGGGACCTTTGCAATTAGGCTGTTTGGACCAAAAGCCTGGTCACTTAACACCTACAGTCGTGCTTCTCAAACTAGGGCATCAAACAGTATGCCAGAAGTACAAAATGCCAGAGGTAAACATGGCTTATCTTCCTAGAATCAACTTAAGTCAATGGTAAGTACTAGGACAGTATGAAAAATTGACCTAAATTTATCACCTAAGGCACAATACCCCAGAGTTATCATAATTGCAGCAAGGTGCTTCTAACTACAGACCTCAGTCTGTTGTATACTACTTGTACACTTCTTTCTGATGTTACTGTGATTTGGTGAAAAGTTTGAAGAGTCACACACTTCTACAATGCATACTTTGATTTCTCTCTGGACGTCATTTATTTGAACCATTTATTTACCACCTTTTTGCATTCTGTTTATTGCTGGGATAAAATTTATCATGGAAGGAGGATTTGGACAGTTGTAACTTCACCCTATCCTGGAATGGAGGGCATAAATTAATACATTTTATCTCTTTTGATACCAAAACTACAAGAGTAAAGAAAGAATAACTCACATATATGTATATATGCAATCATATGCTAGTAAAAAGAAAGGCAAAGAGAAAGAAACTTCAAGGACAGCAATGCATCGAGTTGCCTTGTGCTCTATTGGACACACGTAGAAAGGTAAATGACAGGACCACATATGTCCAAAGACATCATTAAGTTGTCTTATTTGGTTGTCATGGGAATTAGTTCCTTGTTCAGCTGTCCAAGGTTTTATCTGCTCAGAGAATTGTTCTTGACCTGAAAGAAAGATTGGCAAATGTCCCAGTAGAGGACAGCATTGACTTAGCAGTCCATGCCAAAATTTTACTGGAACCCTTAGTGTTTAATTCAAATTACTCTGTATGAGGGGTTGAGACTTCCTACCTTATTGGTTTCAAGTTAATTCTGATGCTCTGTTTACCAGACTTATAATTTTCTAGTAATAAACCTTTACATTTATTTGGCCACTTATTAATTTAATATTTTGAAGACAGTATTTGCTGAAAAGTAACTCCAGAGTTCTTTGCTGGTCAGAATAATTTGTGAACTCTAATCATTAGGCATGTTAATTGTCTGTTATTCAGTGTAATAACTACTTTGTTTCAATTAATTTGCATTTGTTATTGTACTAGAGCTCTTCCCATTCTTGTTTTTCTAGCTTAGTTGCAGTAGATTCAGTACTTGATGGGAGAATAAAGATCTGGGTTGGAGTTATCAAATAGTACATAATCAAACTCATTGAGGGACTTCTGGTCAAGATGGCAACGTAGGTAAACACATTTTGCCTCCTTGCACAGCCACATCAAAATTACAATTAAACTATAGAACAGCCACCATCAAGAACCATCAGAAATTGAGCTGAATGGAAATCCTACAACTACAGAATTGAAGAAGAAACCACATTGAGACTGGTAGGAGTAGTGGAGATGTGAAATTGCCTGGTCCCACACCTCTGTGTGGTAGATAAAAATTTGGAGTGATAACTCAGGAAGGGTCCGAGACCCACACTAAGCCCCCCATCCCAGGGTTCCAGTGCCAGGAAGATAAGTTTCCATCACTTCTGGCTGTAAAAACTAGTAGCAATTTAGACTGCAGAAGACAGAAACTGCAGGAATCCCAGGAAGTTCCTATTAACGGGATAGCACACAGACTTACTCAGACTCACCTTACTGACCTCCAGTGCCAGGGCAGCAGATTGAAAGGCATCAGAGGCATAAGGGGAAGAACAGAATTGTCCCGCATCACGGTGAGAGCTGGGGGGCAGATTTATTGCAGACAGAAGTTCTGGCAGAGACCATTGTTCCTATTCTGAGCCTTCCCCCAACAGAGACACAGAGCTGGCAAGCTGGCACCATGTCTGAGACTCATCAACCTGGCTCACACTGTTTGCCCCACCTTGGTGATTTCCAAAGGTCCTGCTCCACCCAACTTTCAGGCCCACTCAAGCTGTTTCCAGTGGCTTTTCCATGTGAATCACTTGTCTTGGCCCATGCTGCCGATTTTCCTAAATTCTCTCAAAGAAGCAGCTTCTGGCTTTAGTGAGACCCATATCACTCATTAAGTTTCCCCAAGCCTGGCACCAGCAGCAACTGGCCTTGGAACACAGCTTGGCCTCTCCTGGGTACCTCCAAACCCAGCACAAGTAGAAGCCACCTGCAGATTGCTTTGTAGCAAATGCTGTATGGCCCTTAAGAGAGAACACAGGTGGTGGCTGACCTTGGATATTCCAACAGCAGTCAAGGCTCAACTACATGAGGTGGGTGTACACACCCCACACAGTGGGTGTACTTTGAGTACCCAGTTTGGGTAATAGGGGAGACTGTGAAATAAAACCCTGCAGAACAATTACTACATTAATTCAACTATCAAGCCTGAGAGATGTAGTAACTCTACCTATGATTTCACTCATATGTAGAATCTAATGAATGAACTGAACTAACAAACATAATAGAGACAGATTCATAGAAAGCAGGATCATAGCTAAGGGAGAAGGAGGGTAGGGATGGAGAGATTGAACAAAAAGGAAAAAGGACTCAAGGACATGGACAACGGTATGGTGATTTCAGGGTAAGGGGGTATAAGGAAAATAAGTGGTAATGGAAAACATGCAATTAAAAAAACAAACAAACACAGGGAGGATGGCAAAATGAAAAGACATGGATCAAATGAAAGACCAAATGAAAACTCCAGAAAAAGAACTAAGCAAATTGGGAAAAAAACAATCTACCTGATACAAAATTCAAAACACTGGTTACAAAGATACTCAAGGAACTTAGTGAGGACCTCAACAGCATAAAAAATGGTCCATCAGAAACAAAACATACACTAACTGAAATAAAGAACAATTTACAGGGAATTAACAGTAGTGTGCATGAAGCCAAGAATCCAATCAGCGACTTAGAACATAAGGAAGCAAAAAACAACCAATCAGAACTGCAAGAAGAAAAAAAAAATCCAAAAAAATGAAGGTAGTATAAGGAGTCGCTGGGACAACTTCAAGCATTCCAACATTCGCATCATAGGGGTGGCAGAAAGAGAAGAGAAACAGCAAAAAATTGGAACCTATTTGAAAAAATAATGTATGAAAACTTCCCTAACTTGGTGAAGGAAATAGACATACAAGTCCAGGAAGCCTAGAGAGTCCCAAAAAAGATGGACCCAAAGAGACCCACAAAAAGACACATCATAATTAAAATGCCAAAGGTTAAATGCAGAGATAATCTTAAAAGCAGCAAGAAAAAGGCAGTTAGTTACCTATAAGGATTCCCCAGAAGACCGTCAACCGATTTCTCTAAAGAAACTGCAAGGAGGAAGGGATTGGCAAGAAATATTCAAAGTGATAAAAAGCAAGGGCCTACAATCAAGATTTATTCTACCCAGCAAAGCTATCATTTAGAAATGAAGGACAGATAAAAAGCTCCTCAGACCAAAAAAAAAAAAAAAAAAAAAAAAAAGCTAGAGGAGTTCATCATCACCAAACCAGTGTTATATGAAATGTTAAAGGGTCTTCTTTAAAAAAAGGAAAAAGTAAAATATATGAACAATAAAATGGCAATAAATACATATCTGTCAACAATTGAATCTGAAAAATAAAGTAAACAAACAAGCAGAACAGAAATAGAATCACAGCTACAGAGAATGTTTCTGTAGTTGCCAGATTTGGGGGGGGGGTGTTGGGAGGATGGGTGAAAAAGGTAAAGGGATTAAGTACAAATAGGTAATTACAGCATACTCATGGTGATGTAAAGTACAGCATAGGGAATAAAGTAGCCAAGGAACATATATGCAGGACCCATGGACATGGGCAACAGTGTGGGGATTGCCTGAGGGAGTCGGGGAGCTGGATAGAGGGGGACAAAGGGGAAAAATTTGAGAAAACTAATAACATAAACAATTAAATGTACTTAAAAGTAAAAAGTATATAATCTTTTGAGAATTTTGTTCCCTTCTTATATTCTGAGTCCACTCCTAGGATATATTTTTCAGTGACAAGTGGAGAAGAGGGAAGAAGGGTGCAGTAGGACTACACATGAAAGAGTTGGTAGGTGTGGTTTCCTAATACTTCTTCCTAATCCTGAATATTTTCATGCTATTTTCCAATGTCCAACCATTTCTTAAAAACATATCTATAGAAAGAGAAGAAAGCAAATAAACTATCTTCAGATGCATTCTTTCTGGATGCATTTGATAAATATAATCTAGAAACCCAGATTTTCTGCATTTGCATTTAGTGGGAAATTCCAGGTTAGAGCTTGTTTCTTGGTTGTTTACTTACTGAAGACATCCAAGAGTAATTAACGGGGTCTATGTTCCTGCTGTTTTGATTCTAGCCTTCCAAGGCCTCACCAAGTATGTCCCTGTGGCCAGTCTCAGTAGATGACAGATACCAGGTCCGTCCAGAAGGTATCCAGCCATGTAATATGAAAAATAGAGAAACTTATTGAAGAAGATAGAAGATACAAGAAACATTTTACACAGGACAATGATGCCTCAGTCCCCTTCAATGTAGGCACCTTGGGACCTCACACAGTTCTCCCAATTGCCATCAGCTGCTCTGTCATATTTTCCTGAATCTCATTGATGTTCTGAAATCTCTTCCCTTGCAAAGGTAATTTTAGTTTTGGGAAAAGCCAGAAGTTGCAGGGTGCCACATCTGGGCTGTAGAGGGGCAGAGTCAGCTGGGTGATTTGATGTTTCACCAAAAAACTCTACATGAGACGTGATGCATGAGTGGATACATTGTCATGACGAAGTTGCCAATCACTACTTGTCCATAGGTGCAGCCTTCTTAATGATCTGAATATTTTCCGTGGAGGATGGTTCAAGCTTAACACAAAATTTGATGCAGATTCATTGCTCTACTCACTTAGTCATTTTGAATGTGGCGGCCACACAGTACACATGCTCACTCAACAGCATCCACTGCCCCTACTGACTAATTCAGTGAAGCCATCATTGTTCAGCATGTGCACTCCAGTCCACTGTCCTTGGCTGCCAGGTTACCTTGATGTCATGCAAACTGTTCTCGTTATATTAAGAATGGCTGGACTTTTTTTGGACAAAACTCATGGTATCTTACCTACTTCACCATCAATATCATGTTTTCACAGTTACTCCCTCTGTAAAGAGTGACTCTGCACCATTAACCATACCATCTCAACTCAGACCATTATGCATTTACTTTGCTTCATTTGTATCGAGCAGGAATCTATTAGAATCAAGTTAAATAGACGGATTCAAGCTAAGACAAGTCAAAAGGAGGTGAAAGTTATTACTCGGAATATTTTCCCCAGGTCAGGGGAAAAAAGTGCCAGTCCTGAGGGAGGGACTAGAATTATAAATGGAAAGTTATTAGAATGTTTTCACTTCTCTCATCTCTGACTCTTTCCCTGAATGCAATTAATGGTTTTCTATGTGCAGATCAGACTCCATGACCTCTTAAAATACAATACCATTTAGTCCACTGAATTAGTGACCCTTTCTTTACAAGAGTCTGAATCAGATATTGGCTGAGCCAGAACCACTTGTGTGACATGGAACATCCCAAATCTACCTTTTTTTTTTTTTTTTTTTTTGGCTTGTTGGCAGGGTTAAATGCACCACCCACAATAGACTCTGCTTCAGTGGTGAATTGCATCAAACAACATTGAATCAGTGGTTTTCATGTACTGAAGAGAGCCATGAACTTCCATCTCTGCAGATTTCACAGCCCAATAATCTTAGTATACCTACACATATTAGGGGGCAGAAATTAACTTACTCTCCCAAAGAGTGTTATATTGAGATCAATATTTCATTAGCACTCTCTAGAGCTAATGACTAAGCTCTGCACCGGCTGGACCCGATTCCCTGCAGTGAGTCATTGACATTTGCACTGTGGCCTGTGAGGTAATCTGCCCTTTTAAAGGAATGAAAAAGGTTAACCCAGACCCTTGTAAACCTTTATCAATGACTTGACATCATTAAAATCTGCCCAGTCCATTTTGTGGCAGTCAATCAAACATAAAAGTCCCTAGAGTAGTAGACTCTGATTTTTTTTTTAACTGAGGAAATCAAGCCAACAATCTCTAGGAAAGTATTTAAATATCCAATATGTGTCCCCAAATAATACAATGTGCTATGGCAAATACAGACAAAAGAGAGAGAGAGAGAAACCTCCTGTTGCATGCCTTCGGGACACTTATTGGCTATACTATAGTTGGGACATCAGATTAAACCCCCCCCAAATATAAGACTTTAAGTATCAGCTAATAACCAAAAAGAGGAAATAAATGAAAACAATATTCATGGAAGGTCACTCCTTACCTTTCAAAAATTATATCTTATATACTTGGCATCATGAAAGCAAAGAAAATACAAACATAATAAATGGGACTTTGGTTGGATTTCTAGGAATCTATAAACTTTTAATAGATTGAAAAGAAGGGAGGATCATTTTTGTCTAGAGAGGAAGGGGGAAATGTGGAGCATAACCCAAAGCAACTGGAATTACCAGAACTAATTTTTTATCCAGCTAGTTCTGCATACCTGACCACTGCAGCTTGGGGAAAGAGTTCATGTGTGAACTAGAACTGAAAAATTACCAGGAGAATCTGTAGAACTGAGAACCAAGACAATAGTTTTCATCAGGTATGAGAGAAACCCTGCTTACAGTGTACTGTTTAGGTAGCAGCTACCGCGAGCTGTTGACGTGAAGTCTAACAGCTGCATCCCGCCTGCCTCGCAGCACTTGCTCTCTCATTGCACACCCTGCAGGTGCACACAGACCTGTACTCCAACAGGTGGACTTCCCTTTCCAACAAGGCTTTCCCTCCCCAGCTTTGCTCTTGCTACTGTGATAACTATACGGTTGTTCTTGGCAGCTTCTGAAACACTTGCATCTCCTGCATATATCACCCACAGGCTTCCACACCTCCCCCTAAGCATCGGCTAATTTTTCATTTGCCTGTGCCCTTGGAATGACAGGTCCCACAATTAGCCTTCCCAGAGGCTTCCTTCTTCCTTGGCGGTAGGGGTGGTAAATGTCAAAACCCCATCCTGTTAGCAGACTCAGTTTAGTATTAAAAGCTTTGTCTATGACAGCAAACAAATGTTTGGGGGCGTGGAGGGTCAGAAGTATCCTAAGAAGGAAAATGACTGGGCCATTTGTTTCGTCCAGTTGTGGAGTGTTTGGAAAGAAAAGGCTGATCTCGTCCAACTGCATCGTTGTAGCAAAGAACATGAAAACCTGAGAGGCACATTGTCTGGTCCCAGATTTGACAGAAAGTTAGTGAGAGAGGTGGTATTGGCACTTCATCAGGAAAGTGTAAGCCCTTTTAAGACAAAAGCCATGATTTGTATATCTTTAAAGCTCCACAATTCCTAAAATAGTGCTTTGTCCATAATAAATGCTAAGAAAATATTTTGAAGAAAGACAGGGTAATCCAAGGATTGATTCTTAACTGAAATTCTCAGAATGCTAATTCAGTTTCTAATTTCTTTTTGGTTCATTTAATTTATCCTCTACTATTTTAAGTCTAGAGTTCATGTTTCATCTACTGTTTACCTTTAATTTTCTATTTCTCCTCAAATCAAGCCATTTTCCTCAATCAAGTTGAATATTTTCTTGTGCCTTTGGAAAAGAAGAAATACATTATCTCTACTTCTGCCTATGTTCTTGGTTCATTTTATTTTATTTTATTTTATTTATTGTATATTTTCCATTACCATTTACTCCCCGTATGCTTCCCCTCCAACAGTCACCACACTGTTGTCCATGTCCATGAGTCCTTTTTCCTTTTTGCTCAGTCCCTCCCCTTCCAAAGTTCCAGTCCCCCTACTGGCTGTCATCCTGCTCTCCATCTATGAGTCTGTCTCTGTTTTGTTTGTTAGTTCAGTTTATTCGTTAGATTCTACATATAAGTGAATCTTTCCCTGATTGGCTTATTTCACTTAGTATAATGTTCTCCAGGCCCATCCACACTGTTGCAAAGGGTAAAATTTTCTTCTTTTTTATGGCTGAATAGAATTCCATTGTGTAAATGTCCACAGTTGTTTTATCTACTCATATTATGTATTATGAACAATTATATACCAATAACCTGGACAACCTGGATGAAATGGATAAATTCCTACATACAATCTTCCAAAACTAAATCAGGATGAATCAGGGAATCTGAATAGGTGGATTACGCCTAGTGAAATTGAAGCAGTAGTCAAAAAACTCCCCAAAACAAATGTTCTTTACTCCTTTTAGATGGTCTGGACCGATTACCGCTCCCACTCCTTTTTGTGCCTTTAACATTGAGCTCTCTGCATAGTATCTTCAGGCCTGAAGTGAACCGGTCATCTGCCATTACTGGATGAAATATTTGATGCTAAAGAAATTAAATTCATCAGGTACAAATTCCATATTTGTATATCCCTCATTTTAGGCATTTGAAGGACATAACAAATCAAAGAAATAATCTTTGCATCAGAAATCTTTTGAAATTTATTTTGGAGATGAGTAAAATTTCATGAAGTTTTTAAGTGACAAAGAAAAAGGAAGCACTAGAGAGAACATGAAATACAAAATACCATTGATTTCTGCATAGACAGTGAATGCAATAGCAGTGGACCTTGTGGGATAAGGTGAGAAGGTCTTCTGGAATAGAGGAGACATTAGATGAGTTTATGGATCAGACTTGTAGAAACCACACAAAGGGGGTGAATGTTTTCTGGGTAAAAACAATATTGAGAAAAAACTTTAGAGACAGGTATTAAGTGTCAGTAAGTAGACAAATTCGTTACAACAAAAGGCATATCTATATCAGGAAGAAAGATGCCGAGATTGATGAACCAGGAGTTTGGGGCCTTTAATTTTGACATATGTGCTTAGCCAGGTAATAATCACTAGGTGATCTTGCTCTTGAAAAGCTCATGTTATAACTGGGGAACCACACATGCGCATATAGAATCACTAAGATTAATTTAATAACATAAGGAATCAGAATGGGAATTAGGTAATACTAAACCAGCCTTAAAAGACATATGTTTAGCCCTGGCTGGTGTAGCTCAGTGGATTGAGCGCGGGCTGCAAACCAAAGGGTCACCAGTTCGATTCCCAGTCAGGGCACATGCCTGAGTTGCAGGCCAGGTCCCCAGTGGGGGCCATGTGAGAAGCAACCACACACTGATGTTTCTCTCCCTCTCTCCCTCCCTTCCCTTCTGTCTGAAAATAAATAAAATCATATATATATATAACAGATGTTTATAGAATAATATAACCAAAAAAGACTTCAGCTAAGCTAGAATTTGAATTGGTATTCAGAGGGCATCGCAAGTCTGGATTAGCAGGAAAACTGGGAGGCATTGCAGGGAGAAGGAAAAAACAAATGAGTTTCTGATATCTTTTATTTTTATTTGTTAGTTCGATTCTCCCATCCCTGCCATTAATTTGAAATATCTAAAAATATTTTACTGTTTAAAAATCGTATCAAATGTATTTTCTACCCAGGGAGAGGAGAGCACACACGCGGAAATTTCAGAGCTCTGCCATCAGTATTTATGAGGCCTCAGAGCAGAATATATGCTCTACTAAGTTTCATCTCTTTTTTGTAATTAATAAGTATTGATTTTTAAAATGTCACTTTAAATAAACTCTAAATATTTAAGAAGTAGAGGTGGTAGCTGCTTAATTATGAGATCTCTGTATGCTTCTGTTTTTTTTTTTTAATTCAAGTACCAATTAAAGAAACACACACTTTGTGTTCTTGAGTACACCTTGTCTGAAATAATCACCATAAAAAAATAAAATTGGAGGGAATAGTTAGAAACTTACTGTTGTCAGAAAGCTGATACAATGTTGTCGTTTACATTTGGGGTTGATGAGACTACTTTGCCACCTAATTTTTTTTTAAGATACATTGGATTTTGGTTTTATTATCCTCATGGCCCAATTTTTTTTTGAGGAGGATTTAGAAAGATCCACAAACTACTCCATCTCTTTCAGCATCATTAGAGAGTCTTCCATTGCAGGTATGTAAATAATAGATTGGTAGTTTTAAGTGATGTATTTAGAAGACAACGTCTTCTTATTTGAGATATGTAATAGAGAATATCTAAAGAAATCTCACACAATTCTGCAATTCTAGACAGATTCCTTAGATCAGAAAAAAAGATAAATATGGCATTTAATTCTATCAATGAGTCCTCAAATAAGAAAACCAAATAAATTAATTACAATAGTACTAAACAAACAAAAAAAGATAATGAAGGAACATTTTCCTGAGATGAAATTCTATTGTCTGATTTAGTCTAAGCATTATGATAAATATGCCATGTTTGACTTTTCAGGGAAGATAATTCAGTGATTGGACAATGTGAAAAATAGGGACCACTACCAAAAAATATGGCTTGTGGAAATGATTCAGAAAAATATTTAATTACGTTGGGTAAGAGCCCCTACTAGTTTTGAAAGAGATTTATTTTTATATTTAAATTATTTCTGTTCATAATAGATTAATGGATGATTTATATAGGATCAGAAAACATTTTAGACTTGTAAAATTATGTTTTTTAACATTGTTTTCTGGATATAAGGACAACACAAGGTAAACTAAATACAAGACAGTGTTCATTTGACCAATATCATTGGCCAAGACTTCATTAGAGTTATTATATGGGTCCTTTCAAAGTTATGATGATGTATGGCCAATGAGGTCAGAATATTTGTTTAAGAAAACAGATAAATTCCCCCCTCTCCCCATAAAATTGTTTGACATGTTGTCTTCCAATTTTAAGTCATACATGTAAACAGACTTGAAGTCATCACTTCCATTCTTGAAACAAACAAACAAGCAAACAAACCTGAACAAACTGAAAATCAACTATACTTGTATTGAACTCTCCAGAGAACTAAGGTCTCTGGCATACCAGAAATCTGAAGAGAGAGGTGAATATAGAGTGTCCCAGCAAAGACCCCCTGAGCTATAAACTGCTGGCAGTACTTAAATAATTGTCACAAATTGCTGGAGGCTGGGTACACTTCCTCACAATTGCTAGTGAGGTGTACTACGAAAGTGAGAAATGTATGGGGGCTGCAGTCTTGGGAGCACATTTTTGGGGGTTCACTCCCAGGACCCCTCCAGGTTCTCAATGGGAGGAGTCCAGAAAGTATTCCTTATGATGCTGTAATGTGGATGCATGAGATGCATGTGTCAATACCTGGTGAGCTAACTGTATAGCACAAGAATGACCCTAATGAATGTATATTAAAAAAAAAAGTCATTTCTGAGGTCAGAGGAATCACAGGATAAAGTGCAGAATATGACAAAAAAAATATAATAACTGTTACAGATGTATAAAATGACCTCACTGAAAGGTATATGGGGGCAATGGTTTCACTTTAGAAATGGGTCATTGATACTTTGATAGGGATTGCATTGAATCTATAAATTGCTTTGGGGACTATGGACATTTTGATGATGTTGATTCTTCCAATCCATGAGCATAGTATATGTTTCAGGGTCTGATCTCCAAAATATATAAAGAACTCATACGACTCCACTCCAGGAAGACAAAAAACCCAATTAAAAAATGGGCAAAAGACCTGAACAGACACTTCTTGAAAAAAGACATACGGAGGGCCCAAAATCATATGAAAAGATGCTCAATATCATTAGCCATCAGAGAGATGCAAATTAAAACCACAATGAGATACCATCTCACACCAGTCAGAATGGCCATTATCAACAAAGCAACAGATAACTGTTGGAGGGGATGTGGAGAAAAGGGAACCCTACTGCACTGTTGGTGGGAATGCAGACTGGTGCAGCCACTGTGGAAAACAGTATGGAACTTCCTCAGAAAAATGAAAATGGAACTGCCGTTCGACCCAGCAATTCCACTACTGGGTTTATACC
>PVJI01024685.1:0-21571 GCA_004026765.1 Micronycteris hirsuta
CACAATAGTTGAATGAGGCACAATTTCCTGAAGGAGCAAGTTTGGGGAAGATCTGGATTACGGAGCCACCGCAGACGCAACTGGTTTACGCTGCTGAGAGTCGGGGAACAGCTTGCAGTCACCCTCTTGGACCACCCCTTTCGCGCCGACCTCACTGTGCAGGGCCACTGTGACCGCGGATCGTCACGGAAATAAGCACTCTCATCATCCCGACTTCATGCAATCAAAGAGGAGTTCTCATCAGGACAGAAAGGGACCTGGCACCACCGTTCCCCCTCAGGGAGTTGCGGTGTGAATGGCAAGACCGGCGCTGTGAGTGCGGCTGTGTCGTGACAGTCTGGGTAAGTACAGCCGTCCGACCCATTTCCTAGGGAGGGACACTGCCGGTCAGAAACACCAGGACACCCGCCTACAGCCCCACAGGCCTTGGCCTAAGGTGACCCTCGCAGGTTCAGCCCCCACCCGCGGGACCCCCACATTTCCTCTCAGGTAGGTGACAGCAGGCTAACCCCGGTGCAACGATGACGCACAGAAGGACAGCCGCTCCGAGGGAGAGGGAGGCCAGGGGCTCTGTCCTCCGGCAGGTGGGGCTGGCCCCTCCACCTGCCCCAGGTGCTCTCCACCCCTCCCTCTGCACCGCTACTGGCTCAGTCTTCAGCTCCGAGAAGGTACCCATGCCTGGCGGTGCTCGGGGACCCACCGCAGCACATGTCCACTGTGCGCATCCCTCGATCTCTCTCCCGCCTGGAACAGGCGATCGCTCTCCAAGAATGAGCCGCTGGGTTGCTAGAGAACAGCACCGCATCAGCAGGGCGGCACGCAGGCTTCCTGGAGAAGGTGGCGCTGCAGCAGTGTCCTGAACGGCAGCGCAGGGTGAGGGCGAGCCGGACGGGGGTGAGGACAAGGAACAAACAGAGCTGACGGCAGAGCCTCGGGGGCTCTCCAGGCAAGGGGGCCACAGGCAACTGCAGAGTGAGAGCTGGCTCTCCCAGAGCGCCCACTGGGGAGAAAGGAGGGAGTGGGAGAGGAACGCGCCCACCGTGGTGAGCCAGCCCCCTGCCTTGCGAGCAGCTTCGCCTTGCGTAGGACCTCTCTCAGTCCACGGAAACCCTCCGCTATCACTGACGGGGCTGCGGGGCTCAGCGGGGGTGAGCCGCCAGGCTGGGGCCACACAGCCCCCAGTGGCATCACCTACACTCAGAGCTCAGGACAAGACCACTGGTGCGTGCTAGCGGCCACCTTGCCCGGCGGTTCCTGCCGCACTCTGACCTGTTCTTCCGCTCGCTCTTCCTGTGTGTCCTACGTGCTCCCCCCGGACTTATGCAGTCCCCCCTCGGGCCCAGAAACTGAGCGGGGGCCCACACACAGCTCGCTGCCGCGTGCTCCCGGAGCGGGGTGCTGCTGTGACTCGGTCTCCTCTCCAGTTCTCCTCCCTTCCCCTCTGCAGTCCTCATTTTCTCTCAAGCACAGTCTACATGGATGGGGAGGAGACAAGAAGAGGAACCCGCTGAAAAACAGCAGGGAAATTTTCCTATTCAAAAAGAGAAAAACATCCAGCAAAAAAAAAGAAACAATGAAAGAAACAATACGGCTTTCCTACCACCGAGGGCTTTGTAGCCTTAAGTCTGAGCAATGCCATCACCGTCAAATGCTTTTCTCACCGTGAGGATAGGAACTTCGACACAAACCTTTTGATAAAATGTCAGTGTCAAACATCGGCCGAGACATCCGAGCCAACATGGGCCGCCGCGTGCTGGATGACCCCGGAGAAGGCGTCCTGCTCGCTGAGCCGCAGCGTTTCATCCGCCCGATCCTGGCCCGGTCTGGATGCAGCGCAGAACCCCCGGCCGCGCTGATGTTCCCCGGGCTCAGGCTCAGCATCTTCTCATTTTGCTGAAAATAAATTGGCTGATTCTCCTCAGTCACTCAGCGCTCAATCACGTTACCCTCAGCCTTCTTTTCAAAGGTCAGAAGTTACATCGGGAGGGCCCCTTGGACTAATAAAACGCCGGCATCCTTGCGATTTTATCTTTGTTGCACAGATAAAGTGAGAGGAACCCCTTCATTAAACTCAGAGTAATTTCCTTTCCTGAGACAGGTCCTCGTGGTTCGATGTGGAACTCTAAGTGACAGGTACCGAGGCACCAAAAAGGCGTCGAACAACTGCTTTGTGACCGAACGAAGTCTCCCTCATTAAATGAACGGAGTAGTGATGAACAGCAGCGGAGACGGGAACTGCGTCTGTGAAGTCCTCTGCCACAGTTCAGCCTAAAAAATTGAGGTGACGGATGTTCTCCAATGAGCAGGAGGATAAAAGGTAGCATAATTT
This sequence comes from Micronycteris hirsuta, assembly GCA_004026765.1. Taxonomy (NCBI): domain Eukaryota; kingdom Metazoa; phylum Chordata; class Mammalia; order Chiroptera; family Phyllostomidae; genus Micronycteris; species Micronycteris hirsuta. Next base: position 2,330 of record PVJI01024685.1, read on the forward strand.
GGTCCAGCAGCAGTTTGGTGATAAGACAATCTTCGCTCTGACAAGTGAAAACTTTAAACTGACATTTTCTATCATTTCACCCGGTTCCTGATTATTTATTGCAAGGCTGTCATCAAGCCAGGAAGCCGGGAGCAGCTGGGCCCATCTCGCACCTGTCAGTCCCGGCGGAATTGCTCTCACAGCGTCTCCACGGACCGCGACTGTCTGTTACCCAAAGGCGTGTCCTAGTTCCCAAGGATAAACTGCCAACCCAACTGTGGCAAGGGCGAAAACCACTAACTGCCTCCTCATTTATGGACACAACTTTTAATATTAATAATAGGCAAGAAAACGCAGTAGGCCAAATACACCATCACAAGGCTCAAGGGCAGCCCGTCCCTCCAGACGTTCAGAGTGGGCCTCCCTCACCACCCGAGGCTACGTCTCCCGGGCCTTCTGTCCTTCTCCATGTTCCCCAACAAGTCAGGGGCCAAAGGACACCTACGCATTCAGCACAATTCCAGGCTTTCTCAGAGGTTCTTGATCCCATCAATCGACGTCAGGAACCGGGACCGGGAGAAAACACAGGGTTAAGGGGCAAGTGGCACCCCTGGGACCAGACCATGTCTCCCCGGGCCTTCTACCCCCAGCAACAGCAGTTCAAAGTGAGGACCGAAACTCTGAGTCCCCAGGTGGCCCTGTCTCTGTGGGTGGGACTCAGGGAACTCCGGACATTTACCCACCCTTCCCTCACCCCTTCAACCTCCTCAAGCCTCTGCACTGATTTCTACTTTGAAGTTGCTGGGAATAATCTCATTAGGCCCTTCGGAAAGGCTGCCTAGCTAAGGGCGAGCACGAACAGGCGCGGGCCGTGGCTGGGAGCTGGCGCGTCCGATGCCCCGACAGCAGCCGTCTCTCCCCACACTTGGCTGCCTCCTCATCTGAACCTCACGGGGGCCTGGAGTTCATCCATTCAACGAGAGAGTCGCACAAGTCTGTTTACTAAACGCACGAGTTTTCCTCTTATCCCTCCGTACGTCCACATCTGTTTTAGCACCTGGTACACCCTCTGGATGTGGAGAATAACGTGTTTTTCTCCAACTTCTCGATGTCTTCTTCTTTGTCAAAATTCTCTCCCTGCCCCTTCGTTCCCTTTGCTGACCCACCCCGGTGGCCCCGGCGAGGCTGCTTTCTGTCTGGGGCTCCACCTTCCGTCTCTCTCAGTTTTCCACCACAGTCTTAGCGCTTCGGCCTCTGGGGCCGCCAGCAGCCCGATCAGCCATTTGTTGACTTTGCAAGTGCCGACTCCTTGAGTGGTTTGGCCTTTATGGATGTGATGTCTTCTTATGCACAAGAAGATTTAGTTACTTATCTTACAACCGCCTTCTAGTCTCTGAGCTCAGTTCTCTCACGCTGTTAGTTTTTCAGCTGGTTGAGACCGTTTGTTAAATTCGTAGTAATGTGGGGTATGTGTTAATCTTTGCTGTGGAGATTCTCCGTTTTCTTACCTGTGGATGATGACACCCCCGTTTCAAGTAGCTGCTCTCTGGTGGTTGTGGGAAAGGCACCGATATGTAAGTAACGTGGGTTCTGTGTTTGCGGCTCCCGGGTCCCCTGCAGGTGGCACTGAGGTCTGGCTTCGCAGTGCCCCAGCTTTAATCTGGGAACAAACACTGCTGAGCTCTCGTGGGTCAGAGGCTTGACCAACGGAGCGGCTGCAAAGGCAGCTCTTCCATCAGCCTCTGCGTGATCCTCGTTCACAGCCACCGGTGCGGGGGCCACGTCTTCCCTCCGCTCCTCCACCCCCCACCGCGACAGAACCTCCTCCTGAACGGCATCTCGTCCCATTCTGTCAACTTCATAGATCTGGGCTCACCTGCTTCCTCTTTTTCAGGAATCTTTCATAACCTCCTTCTGTCCCTCCACGGGATGTTACCATGGGGATGGATGAAGCAGACGTGCGTTCCTACTCCACCCTCTCAGTCTACCTTCCTCCCTCACTTGACGTCCTTTTTAGTTTGCAATGCATAACACTAAACCGGTGGTGATAAAAACAAATTGGATTTTTTTTTTATATTTTTACATAATGTGTCACAGACTGGTAAAAATACGCCTAACTCTGTGAACCAATATTTTTCAAACAACCCGTGCACGCGTGATGTTACAGAACTAGTAAGACGACCGGGGCACTTCAGTCCAGCAGCGTGTGAGAAGTTCGCCAAGGTGGCTCCAGACGTGCATGGCAACCAGCCTCTCGGGGACTGCCGCCTGCTGGGTCTGGGCGCGGTCTCGAAGGAGGACGCCTGTAACTATGTGGGGGGCTAGCGGACACCTCTTCCTTTTCCAACCACCTATTTGTCATTCCAGTGACATCACCGAAAACACCACACCCCACCAGACGGAATGCAGAAGCTGATGAAAGAGTCCAGCTAGCTTCTATTAAGCCAGGCATTAAAAAGATTTGCAAAAATATGAAACCGTGCCACAACTCTTGCTAATTATTTTTATGAAAATCAAGATTTTTTCCATTCAATAAATTATTTACGTTACCGTGCAGTGGGTTGGTTATGTTCTACACTTCACGATGAAAACACATCTTTAAACCCTTCTGTGCTAAGTTGGAGTGCGATGAACAGGGAGAGAACCATGCGCACTGAAGCGCCCCGTGGCCCTCACTAACTGGGGGTAAAAGGAGACCCACAACTTGCCCCCAGGCCCTGGGAAGCGTGGCGGCGCGGTGCGAGGAAGGCAGGCGTGCGCACACCGGCCTCAGGCAGGGCCCTGTCACCTGCGAAGTGCTCCCTGCCCACCAGCGCTGGGCACGCGCTCTCCCACAGCCGCTCGCTCGGCCTCGGTCACCACGGGGACGGAAACCCCTCCTCTGGGTCCTGCCGGCAGGGAAGAGCCAGGGAGAGCAGGAAACCACAGGGACAGCTTCAACGTCGGAACAGCTTCGGGTCCCTACATGGGTGCGTTATCTTCTGGTGCCACGAATGTAAGAAAACAAATGTTCCCTTAGGTTTGAGATAAATAATTCTCTTTAAGGATGAAAATGTGCATGTATTGGCCAATAACTGGAACACCTAAGCGTTCAATTTAAAGGGCCAGATACAGTGTCTCCTTTCGTCAGAGACCCCCTTCCTTCTGTGAGGACACTTCAGTGACACCGTCAGCACCCGGAACTGCGGGGCTGGCTTTCGGGTTCACACGGCGACCCTGCTAGAGTCCACTGTTCAGGACAACACGCACCACGAGGCTCACGGGGGAGGGGACACCAGCAAATTTCACAAATAATTTTACCCCGTGTTTCTTAAGATTTGGTTAAAAAAAAAAAAGGTGGAAAATAGGGCTTAAAACAATTTGAGGAATTGTTCCTGCTCCCTAGTCAAGTAAGAGTTGGGAAAAATTTCAGTTTACAGTGAAGTCCTATTTTAAGAAATGGGCCAATGTCAAGTACATACACCACGGAAATATTTTTTAAATGGTAGTTAAAAATTGGTCTTCCACTTTTTTTGCAAGGGCAGAACAGGAGTTTAAAATGGTAGATCAGAAAAGAGATCTTTTTCTTCTTTACTAATAAATCGGTAATTTAAAACAATCAATAAAAGTGGTTATATTTAAATATTTAAAGTCATCTTACTTTGTAAAACATAGGCTATTAAGATCTGACTTTTACTCTGTCATTAATAATAGTTTAGATTTCTACAAATCCTACAAGAGAAACACTTGCCTAACTTACTAAGTCTTGTCAGGGTCCTGGCCGCCCGTTTTCCCCCTCTCTCCACGTGCAAACGCCGGCCGCCCTGGCGTGAGCTGGCACAGCCCAGGGAGGGGCGGGGAAGGCTGGGCACTGCACAGGGCAGGGCGGGGCTCCAGCAGCCCAGCCTTTCACCCATTCACTCATTCGTGCGTTCAATTTCCTTAAAACTATTTAAGCAGCGAAACAAACCCGTGATCCAAGCTCGGGCTGCAATGTCGAGCCTGACAGCAACGACTCAAGACAGGCGCGCAGGGCGAGGAGGGCTGCTGAGACGCAGCAGAGCCCCGGAGGGCAGGTGGTGGGGGGGCACCCAGGCGGAGAGCTGGCTCTCGGCGGCCAGCACAGGCACGGAGGCCCGAGTTGAGCGGACACCCTCTGCGGGAACAGTGTTCTGGGCCAGGGGGCAGAGGCGGGTCATGCGGGGTCACGCGGGCCACCGAAGGGCTCTGCTGCTCAATGCAGAATGAGACGGGAAGCCCCTGGACGTGCCCGTGGCGCCGAGGAAGCCAGTGACGCCACTTACTGAGATGGCAGCGCAAGGCAGCAAGGGCTCCCGGGGCAGGGGCCACCGGAGTCTGCTTGGGGCCCGGAGGGGCTGAGGGGCCTCTCGGACCTTCCCCAGGAGAAGCGCGGGGGCAGGAGAGAGCGTGGCCTGGAGAAGACATCCGCAGTCACCGCGTGTAAAAGGCACCGGGATGAAACCACTCAGACAAGGCAGAGCTCGGGGTCCCGACTCAGGGCCCGTGTGGCAGCGAGTCTGTCCCTCCACTCACAGCCGCTGTCATCTGGGCAGGCAGCTTACGCATTTGCGTTCCAGCTCCCAGAGTGTGCGATGCAGCTGAGGTGCCCAATAAAAACCCCAAAAAAGGACTGAATGAATTCTGTGGCTGTGTCTTCGATGACAGGGTGACAGCGAACGAGGGATGATCCCATTAGTTCACACACACACACAAACCGCTTTTCACCGGCCTTGCGCTCAGCACAAAATACATGGCGACTTACTCCTAACCCTCTTGTTGTCAGAAAGTCTGCAAAGCCTCATTTCCGATGCAACAATTACCTTGTCAGGTGAAAGCCTCTGCGTGCCGGCACGGTCTGCGGAGGAACCGGACACACAGGCAGCCGTTCAGAGCTGCTGCCCCACCTCCCGACGGCGGCCAGCCCCCGGGTCCGGCCGCACTGCCCAGCACAGGAACTGACGGGTCCTGGGCCGATCAGAGGGCAGAGGCCGACCTTTGGGGGGCTCCGGCTCACCCCAGGAAGTTCTTGTTTCGTGTTTAACCTTCGGCTCCGAGGAGACCCACAGAACCCGCCTCCTCTCCTACTGCTCTCCACAGGGCTGGAGGGGGTGCCCTCTGTGCACGAAGGCAGACTGCAGCGCTGGGGGGCGGCCCGTGCTGCTGGGGACCCACTTCAACTGCACCTGCCCGGGGCGGGAGCCCAAGGGCTGAGCACAGCACAGACACCAGACACACCCCTCGCACGCCCACTGGGAGGCGTGTGTTGCTGGGTACTCCACACAAACCCTCTCTCATCTTTATGACAAACTTGCCTTCAGGTATTGTCTCTATACTAGAACTTTAGGTTAAAAAAAACCCACTTTTCTATGACTGGAGGAGAAACTCTCACTTTTTACATTGTTTCTTAAGAAAGATGTCTTAGTTGGAATTCACAAGGTCCAGATTCTGCCTGCTTTGTTCAATCTCTGTTCGGCAGACGTTTACGGAACACCCACTATGTGCTGGGCACTGGGACACAGCAGTGAGCAAACAAGACCTGGCCTTTGTGATAAAACGTGTTTAGTGTGCAAGTCAGACATGCACACGCAGGGCGACGGAGCCTGCAGTTCTGCGAGGCCAGGGCCCCTCTGAAGGGCTCAGAGGCAGGTCCTGAACCAGCTCCGGGGACACGGGGATGAGTCCCAGAAGAAGAAGGGTCTAAGCCGACAGCTAAGAGACCAACCAGGCAAAAAGGAAGAGGAAGGCATCCAAGGACAATGACAACGTGCAGTCTGGAAATGACCAGGAAGCAGGGACTCCCAGACAGAGCGCCTCTCTGGCGTCCCACGGCCAGACCGCCCGGGGTCAGGAGAGAGGCCCAGTCCCTCCGCACACCGCATGCCTTTCGCTGAGACCTAACTACCAACCACGGCGGTTCTGTGATACCAAAAAATGGGTCTGGGCACTTTTTCAAGGAGCCACGTAAGTCGGGGGGACAAGCGCAAACACCAGAGAACCGTCTGGGACGGGCGCGGAAGTGCCCCCGTGGCACCTGGTGGGCACGCCAGCAAACCCGCACGGAACCACGCGCTTCAGAAGAGGGGGCTGCACGCTCGCGCTGCCCCTGGGTGGAGGGGGCTACTTTACTCTCCGCACGTGGTCACACTCTCATTTTTTAGCAGGTCTCTCATCCTACTGTGATCCGTTTGGAAGACGGGAAGGAGTTAAGAGTTAAGAGCCAGGCTCTGGAGTCAAACAACCATTATCAGAATCCAGGCTCCCGCGTTTATCGTGTGCACGTGTCGATGAAGTAATTCTGTTTTCTGTCAGATAGTTTTAACAACAAATCTTTCATAAGATTGTTGGGACAGTTAAATGAGACGCTGTGCTACATCATGAAGCTCTGATTCAAGGGCAGCGTCATCAATATTATTAAAGCAAGGTTCTTTCGAGCAACGTTTCCCGAGCGCGCACTTGGATGTTATACAACCTACTTCCGCTCGGCATGAGCGAGGACCTGATCTTTAGTGATACAAGTTGAACAAAAAAACCAAAAAGAACCCCACAACAATAATGAATCGCTTCCTTCTGTTTGCACAGTCCTCTGCGATTTCGTAACTTCATGTGATTTTCAGGGAGGTAAGCACTACTCTGTCCGTTCACTGTAGCACTTAAAGGCCAGGTCTGAGGGGGTGCGCCGCTGGCTTGCTCCAGGGCCCCAAGAATGGACAGAGCACTGAGACCTGTCTTTGGACTTGGGCTCCAGTCTTTCTACCGTGGCTGTTGATTTCAACAACAAATCAATTTCCCAGAAACACTAACATTCAGAGCTAAGATTTCTTATGAAGAAACACAAGGGAAAAGTTGCATTTTTGTTAACTTATTTTTCTGGCAAAAGAGTCTAAAAAATGTATCGACTACATATATCATCACAAGACATCCCAAGCGATCTTAACGAGAATTCTTTGCACAAAGCATCAAACTACACATCGGAACGTGACAGAGCATGCCTGTCACTGCCCGGGGTGGCCGGGGAAGCTGCGACAGTCCCCAGGCAAAGAGGAGGCTGTGGAGGCGGACAAGAACTAATTCCCAAAGAATGAAATGTGTGCCTACACGTTTAAAAAACACAAAAAGACTTTCTGGACGGCAAGCAAAACAAAGTTCGGGCTCAGTACCCACTTATCTGCATTTCTCCCTGTGCACACCCGAGGGCGACGGGGCCAGGGAGGGCCGTCTCTGGGGTGGAGCCTCTGGCTCCTCCCACAGCAGCTGAAATGGTCCATCGGCATCGAGGAGCAGTTCACGGCACGTTCCGTGAGACCACGTGTCCGTGGGACTTGGTTGTGGGATCTAGAACTTGTTTTTGCAGCCAATACCTCCATCTGCTATACTGAGGAGTCTTTTGGGGGACATTTCCGGTAGAGACATTTGGTAGCTGGATTTCAAAGCCACTCCACATCGCCCTTTAAGGAAACTTCACTGTGACATGCAACGTTGTGCATGTGAAACGCTACACGTGTGAATGCTGGAAGGACCCTATCTGAGTGTTTACGGGATCGTCAACAAACCTGGGAGGCGGCATGAGGCCAGCGACTGGTTCTCGGTATTTTTGGAAAATCTGGTAGCACCGTAACTCAATCAATCTGCGTATCAAATAATTCAGCCTCGTTCTTCAAATACGTACAATTTTAAAAATTTCACCTACACTACCCGCAGCAACTGTGTTTAAACTCAAATTTAGCATCACGACATTCGGGTGGGAATACCTACATACACTGTTTTAAAATTACTGATGTAAAATTCCAGCTGCGCATGTTCATTCCATAAACATGTACTGAGCAGTCTCGGTGGTCCAGGCCCCGTGCCGGGCACTGGCGGACGCGACGGTGAAGAACGTTAAAGAGGCGGACGTGGACCGGAGAAGCGCTTCGCTGTGAGATCGCAGTTAGAAGTTACTGTGAGAGTAATTATACAGTAATTACAGCACGCTGAGAACATCCTCTGCCGTCCCAAGCCCAACACACAGGCGAGGGGTGGCAGAACGGCGGACCTGCAGCCCGCCTTCGGGCCAGGCGTGGTTCCGGAAGTCCCGCGGGATTTTCCTCGATGGATCGGTCTTAGCGGTTCAGTGACAGTGACACTCCGATCAGAAAAACCAGCATCTAGTGCTGCTTTCCCTTACTGTCAGTTTTCAACCTCATTAATTTCCGGTCTTATCTCCATTCTTTCCTTTCTACTAACTTGGGGTTGAACTTGGTTTTCCTTGGTAGCTTCTCAGATGACCAAGTATTGACTTTACAGGCAGACAGGGCCAGGCACTCCGTTAGCTCGACAGCAGCCCTGGGAGGGGCCCCGGGGGCACTGTCCGCGGAGCTGGGCTTCAGACCCCTCCCTCCTCCCAGACCAGGACTGGATGCGGCCGAGACAGAGGTCCTGTTTCGCCTGCGTGGCTGTGGCCAGGCCGACACGCATACGTTTCCATCTGTATCTAAGCCGCCTTCTCTCTTTCCCCGACCTTGCCAGGAACTGCCTGTTCTTTTTACACTGACACTATCCAACACCCTTCACAGAGGAAGTCCGGGCGCCCACAGTGTAACACTGGGTCAGGGGCCGCAGACGCGTGCAAGGCTGTTGATGTGCACGCGCCAATCACCTTCCAACAGGGACGCCCTCCTTCAGGACGACACACACTGGGGAAAGCAGGGCCTCCGCCTGCCCGGCATCATTTCAGCCCCTCAGGGCGTGCGTCCAGTAAGCGAGGTCAGGCCAGACTCGGAGAAACTCCCGCAGCTGACGCCCCCACGGACCACCCTTCCCAAGTCACCCAGGCTGCGCTCACGCACCTGCGCCCGTGCACACTTCAGGAGTCTAGACACAACCGGGTTCAACGAGGCCTCAGTAACTCTCTCTCACAAACGGGGAATCTAAACGGCATGTGTCATTTTATTCCGATTGTTTATTTGTTGGGATGCTCTTGACTGGAATCTTTCTCAGAAATGCCTGCCGAGTCTCTGGCAGCGGCGGCGAGGGTCACGGTCACCCAGTCACCAGAGAGAGAGGCGGGCGGCACCAGGAGCACTCGACCTGCTGGTTCCCGGGCCGGCTCTGGCACTTGCTCCCCGCGGACCTCGGGGAAGTGCCGCCACCCCTGGGCCTCAACTTCCTCATCTAGAAAACGGGACAGTGACAGGAGCCTGCCTTTAAGGCTGTAAAATGCCTAGAACACCACGTGGCACCCAGGACACGTGACCTCGAAGCTTATCGAACTTCTGCCGTGCAGCTTATACCTGCTACCTCACAGAATCCCAATCTTACGAGTCAAACAGCACTGTCCTCACGTCACAGATGAGACGAAAGGAACCAGAGGGATTAAATGACCGGGCCCAAACCTGCAGGTAAGGATGGGACGGAGCCGGGGTTCCTGTCCAGGTGTCCATGGACTTACAGCCCAGTCTTTTTATTAAATCATGCCACCTAATTTCAGAGTTGGGTATTATGCAACCGTCATACCAGTTTTTCACTCAATGATATGCCAAGGTTGTGGGTTCGATTCCTAATCAGTGCACATGCAAGAGCTAACCAATGAATGAATGTGTAAATGAGTGGAGCAGCAGGCTGATGTTTCTCTGTCTCTTGCTCTCTCCCCCCCACCCTTCCCGTCTTTCTAAAATCAGTCAATAAAAAAGTTCCTCTAAAAATCAATAGGAAAACGTTTTATGAACGTAGGGAACACAGGGAAAACAAAGATTCATGGAGTAGACCCTTCTCTGACAGACCTTACAAGTCTCGAGTGAAGCTTTACAACTGGGGGTTCGCTGGCCAATATGCCCCCGTTTCAGAAACCCTGGCACACGAGCGGCACTTGCGTAACGAAGCTCTTTCCCTGGCAGGTCGTCTCTGCTCCGCGCCTGCCCCGGTGGGAACGGCGGGCCGTGAGCACAGCCCTCTCAGCGGGTTGAGCAGAGGCAGCGCTCCATCCGAGCGGCACAGCGCGTCCCCGGTGGACTGCGTGTTCTCCCACACGGCCACTCCGCTACGGTTCCTCGTGACGGGTCTCCTGTGCACACTGACATGCTAGCACCGCATGCCCCTGCCCGCCCACGGGCCACCTCACACCTGCAGAGGCCGCGCGTGAAGGGGCCCCGTGGGGAGCGCGGGGGCTGGGGTTCTCCACCTTCACAGGGACACAGCTTTTTGACTCGGTGCTTTCAAGCCAGGCCAAAGGACGTGGCGCGTGAGGAGGACTGGGTGTGAGGCCCAACTTGTCAGCTCTGCGACTCGGTCAGGCCCCCATCCTTGGAGCGTCGGTGCCCTCACAGGGACAGTGACAGACCTGCCGGTCTGTCCGAATCTTGGGAATTAAATAAAACGTTAGGCGTGACAGCATCTAACGTAGTAGGTAATGCTTGGGGAGCACCCAACAGGTATTTTGTTTTTTCAAAGTTTGTTTACTTAATGAATCTTAAAAAATGCTCTTTTCTTTTTTATGAATTTATGTTTGAGGACTTTCCTGATGAAGCTGTGACATTCCTTGGCCTACTTTCAGTACAGCCGAGGGATCAGGTTTCGTGGGAGGCTCTGTAACTCAGGGGGAGCCCCACCGAGCTTCTCAGTCACTCGACCACACCCTCACTCGGCGTGTCCACAGCAGCTGACACATGAACCAGCGATCGGCTGGCAGCACCGCATCAGCCAAACTTCGGCCTCCGAGACCGCGACCAGGGCTTGGGCCCCGGCCCCACCACGTCCTGCCAGTGACTTCCTGTCACTGTCTGCACTGATTTCAACTTAACTCTGTCATAACTGAATCACAGCAATAATATTCACAAAGGCATGGGCTTAAGGTTCTAATTATACATTCTTCATAGCTTTCAAATCTAATCGTTAAAACCCTGAGAGGCCTGCCCTCGCACCCCCGGCGTCGTGCTGTGAAACCCAGGGACGCGGGCGCCCTTAGAACACGCAGTGAAGGGGAAGGACACAGACCGAAACCAGCGGAGCCCTGAGCGCGTAACAGGGGCCGCTCATCACGCCTCTCTGCGCCTGCTTTCTGAAGAGTAAAGCGGGGCAATCTCCGCCTTCTACAGTTAGCATTAAGACTAGAGGGCGCGTATGTGTGTGTAGGTGTGGGTTCACACCCCCACCTACGTTACATCCGGATGCAGCCAACGCGCAGTGGCAGATGGCCAAGCCACGTGGACGCATGTTAACAGCGACTCTCACATGTGACGCTTCGGCCTTGGCCTGTTCCCTCCTCCCTCCCTCTTCAGCTGCAGCCTCACTTGTTCACTGCCGCCCTCCTTCCCTTTCACCCTTCACTGCAGGGCCCTGACCGAGCGTTAGAGTGTCCGCCTGCAGGTTTACCCGGGGCGTGGGCTGGCATCTCTGCTCTCGGCCCTGCTCACACAGCGCCGTGGGCGCGGAGCGGCTGTGCTGGTTGAGAGCTCGCTCGCTGCCTCCTTCACGGCAGCTGGGCCGGAGGGAACCGAGACCCCAAAGGCCCACGCCAGGTGAAGTGTGCGTGGCAAACGTGTCACAGGGAATGGTTAAAAACTCCTCCCTCCAGCCAATCCTCGACCCCTTTGAATGTCCGAAAGTGCCAACCCTGATAAAACTCGGCAGTGTCTTCCAGATGGCAGTCTGACCGTAGCTTAATGGTTACAACTTAAGTTAAACAGCAGTTTCCAAAGTGAAAATCCCCAGCTTTTTCCAGACCGCGAAGGCCGGCTCTCGAGAAGACAGTGCTGGGTGTAGCGGGGAAAGCGGCCAGCGAACGCGGCAGCAAAGCCGAGGACAGGGCTGGGGCCGCAGGGGTCTCTGTCTCGCTGCTTTCCGTGGCATCAACGCTGAGGACGCACCCCGAGTGCCCGTCCCCGCAGCTCCGACAGCTTCTGTCACGCTGCTTGTCGGGATAAAGGGGCTTTGGCACTGTTCTGTCACAAAAGCAAGTCAATGGCTTTGTATTCTGAAAACATTTTCCCCACTAGATCGTGGTTTGCGGAGTCCGCCGGAGGCCGCAGTCCAGTTCTCTGCAGCGGCGCCTTCTGGAGAAAGCGGCTGGACACCCCAGTTCTCAACTGCTGTGCTTGAGAGACTGAGTGTGCAGGCCTGCTATGAAAACGCGAGATAACACACATAAAGGACGCAGACAGCTGAGCGCTAGACTTAATAGATTCTCCAAAATTGGCAGCTATTATATCTCACTTCTTTTCTCCAGCCACTGTTAAGTGTTTTCACGAAAATCATAGTGATTTTGGAGGACAAAATGAAATACGTTCTTGAAGTACAGTCAAACCACACAGTGCTGTGGGGAATTAGTGTGTCAGCGTTAAAGCCGCCCAGAAACTGGTATTTTCTCCACACACTAAGCCGCGTCCGTACGCTCGGAGGGTTATTAGCACTTGTTTGAAACCCTCTTGGTCTACCTTCTTTATGATCACTAAAGGAACCAAATGTTTTTTTGGAGAGCTCACAACTACCCAGAAACACAGACCAAACTATTGATTTTTGGAAATCAAAACTGCATGTCAGGTGTGCGCACGGCGACCTGGACGAGTGGAGCGGAGTGATTCCTGCGCCCCCCTCACTGACGTGCCTTCTCTCAGCTACCTCTTCCGTGTGACGGGGGCCCCTGCCATCCACCCTCCGCAGCAAGTTTCCAGAATTCGATACAGCATCATATAAACTACAGTCGCCATGCTGCGAACTGGCATTGTTACTAAGATTATAAACAAGGCAGCAAATGAAAATGAATCCTTTCGTTTAGAATGAAATGAATCTGTTTCCAAAGGGCTTCCTGGAGCAAAAACTATGGTTTCTGTGAAGGCTCCAGTCTTGTCCAGGGAGGGGCAGGTCCCTGAGGTCAGGGGTCGTTTATCACCTGCTCGTTCTTATTCACGAGAGCTAGTCAGGGGCTGTGCGCCCACGGGAAGTCATCGGTAACTACTTTGAGCCTGTGGATATTGGAATCATTTCAATACTGTAAAGAATCAGCCGTTTTTCACTGCATGGCAGCGGTGGACAGCTTGTTACTCATTAAACGTGCGAAGTCAGATAAACAAGGCTTTGTTCTACACAACGGCATCAGCGCTATCAGGATCCGCACAGAAATCAATGGGGAAATGTAGCTGAACTACACCGAGAACTCTGCAGGGGCTCCCGTTCGTACTCATTTTAATGCAAGATATCTGAAAGCCTGGGGGGAGGGGGGCCGGGTGATCCCTAAGTATAAAACCTCCTCAGAGAAACCGTTGTATCTGCAGCAGAGCTCCCATGAAGTGACTACCTTTACGAAGCTGAGCAGTCAGCCCTGCGAGGAGCCCTGCCCACAGCTGGTGCCACAGCTGGTGCCACACCCGGGGCCAGCCTGCCACCTGCTGTCCTGTTCTACCTGCCTTCACTGGACCACGGCAACTCACCTTCCTACCCAGGACGACAAGTACGGACCCTGACCTTCCACCAGGGGAGAAGCCCCCATCAGTACCGCCGCCCAGCCTCCCTGTGAATCCTTCCCCTGCACTGTCCTGCCAGGTGCACTGGTACCTGCGTCTGGTGACCACGACCCCAGAGGGGACTATTCAACTGATCTGCAGCTGCAGAGGGAGGGCAGAAACCTGGGTCCCCGGTGCGGTCCCCCTCCCGTAAGTACCTCACTGAGTTCCCTCACCGAGCAGGCCTCACGGACAGCCCACCTCCCTCCGCCTGCTTCTCAGGGGCTGTGGGCTCTCCTGCCTCCTCAACCTCCAGGTTGCCTCTACGGCACCAACTCAGGTGCGGCTGACCGGGGAGAGACAACCTGCCCGAAGTCGCGAGTGTTAAAGTCGGGATCGGAGCCCAGGTCTGTAACGCCTGACCACCACGGTGCTTCCGATGGCCCCTGTGTCCCCGGGAAGGCTGTCCCTGAGCCGGCAGCTGCAACGGCGTGTGGGTAACACACATCCTGTAGCGTCGACAGGCCCCATCTCACACACAGAATGGAACATCCGAAGTGACACTTTAAAGCGTGAGTAGGAGCTGGCACTCCCCGAGTCTCTTTCTGCAGCTGGGGAGCTCACCGGCTGGCCCCTGAGGGCCCCAACCACAGACTCTGCCCCGGGCGGGGTGACAGCGACACAGCCCGGGGCTTTACCTCTGACCTCCTGAGAGAAATCTGCAATTTAAAGTTTTCTAGTGACCACACGGAAAAATAGGAAAAAGAAACGGGTGGAAGTCATCAGAATAAGAGATGGATTTTGCATTCTTTGGGATGTGGTGTGTGGCTCACACCAGCAGCGCATCCCGACTCGGACTGGCCACCAAGGCCGCGTGCTGGTGGCCACTATGGTGGACAGAGCAGCCTGAACTTCTGTTGGGACCAAAGAACACTTTCACAACAGCTTTGTCATCTAAAAGGAGACCACGTAAAGAATTCTGCGGCATGAGTGAACCAAATAACTAGAACAGGGAACACACTTCCAAATGCTGACTTGAGAGAACTGCCGACGTATAAGATTCATGTGCCAGCACCGAGTGGTGAGGATCAGGAACATCAGCCTGCAGAACACCGGTCCACACGGTGCTACGTCTCCGTTACTGAGTGACCGCCACGTCTGCTTGCTCTTTGAGAGGGGTGGCCGTAAATGTTATTTGCTGAAAGGATCTCATGTGAAACTAGAAAGACCAAGCCCTTCGTCATACTCATCTTGGCCCGTGGCCTTAACACGCAGGATCAGTGACGTCCTTAGGGCCGATTGAGGAACTTCGAGTCTGACGGGGCCACACTTCCGGTTCAGAAGGAGGCCTATTCCTGAGGGGTTCAGAAGCAGCAAGATGTATTCGAGTTTTGAACTCTGTCTATGGGACACACCAACAGGAGGTAGTTCTGGCAACGGAAATCAAAATGTACCACGAGGAGAGCTGCCAGGCAGTAGGCAGAGGACAAGAGAGAATGCTCTGGGCCAGCGTGGGTCTGAACCACTGCCTGGCGTGGGGGTTTGCGTAAGAGACTGAGGCTCTCTGAGCGAGCGCGCCAGGGGCCGGCACGCCGAGACCAGGACTTTGCAGTAGGCCAGGGCCTGCCCGCTCAGAGGGGAGGGGGAGTTTCTGTGACGCCCTTGGAAGGTACCAAGCACCGCGTGAACACTCAGTAACCACGGATAACGGTGACTGGGATTTCCTCCTTACCACCCGCTTGGACCCCGGAGAGGATTCGAATGGTTGCTCTCCTGAGTTCTACTAGAAATGTCTAAATCTGAGACATACGGTGGTGCGCTTAAACCAGTATTATAACGTGAGCATGTTCTGGACTGAATCGTGTCCCCCTCCAGAGATCCTGTGTTGTCGCCCGAACCCCCAGCACCTGGGGACACACAGGGCTCATCCTGTGCAGTGCCCCAGCCTCTAAATGGACCTGCCGCCCCCAAGCTTCAAAGACGTGACGAAGTGAACATGAGGCCTCGCCGGGGGCCTAGTACCAACTGTCTGGTGTACTCACAAGAAAATGTTTTATAATTCTCCCCTGAGGACATTTTTTCAATGCTCTGAGAGAGAGAAACATCGATCAGTTGCCTTCTCGTACATGCCGGCCTGGGGATCAAACCTGCAACCTCCCGGTCTGTGGGGCAACGCTCCCAACAACCGAGTCACACCTGCCAGGGCCGTGGAGAAACCACAGGGCACAGAGAGACTGCGGAGGTGCATGTGCAGAGGCCCCGGGAAGGCAGCCACCTGGAAGTCATGGAGGGAGGCCTCATGAGAAACCACATGTCCCACACCTCAGTCTCGGACTTCCAGCCTCCAAACCGGGAGAAAATAAGGTTCTGTGGCTTGGGCCTGTGGCACTGTGCTATGGCAACTCCAGCAAACTAACCCCGTGCGTAGACCACCCGTGGCAGAGCGCCTGCCTACTGAGGACGGCCACCTGCCATCAGACACACAGGTCCGAGTCCAGCTTCTCCGCCTGTGTGCCACGCGGTCCTCAGCAAGTCACCTGAAGTCTGTGAGCCGCAGTTTCTCTTTAAAAGGACTGACGTCCACTTCACAGCTTAGGAGGACTAAATGAATATTCAGAACGCATGACAGTGCTTTCTGCACCTGCTGACGTGTACAGTTCTCACACCAGCCTGGTGCTGCTTCAGGGAAGATGGGTGGAGGCGTTGAAAAGCTCACGTCAAACCAGGTAGGCTGGGGGCCGCGTCTCTCCAGGGACGTCGTCCCCGACACGCAAAGGGCACATCCTATGCAGCGCACCAGCCTCCGAATGGGCTGCCGCCCCCAGGCTCACCATCTGTCGGTCCAGCGTCGGGACTGCCACCTAATTAACGTCTCTAAATCCAAGTCCAAACGGCCCATCACCCTGTACACAGTCTGCGCGGGCTCCTTATGCTGCCACAGGAGCAAGCCTCGGTCCCCGAGGAGGGGACGTGAGATCGGTCCTGCCTCTGCTGCCCCTCCCTCTCCCAGCCATCCCAGCCCCCCTCTGCACGGCGAGGAGAGGAGGTGACACAGTGACACAGACAAACGCGCTCCCTGTTCCTGCCTCTGGGCCTGGCTCCTCCTGCCGTGAAACGCGGCGCCCTGTCTGTCCCCTGCTGACTCCGCTCACTCCTCACGCACTCAGTGAAATGCCCCCTGTTTTCCCAACCACACGTAGCGCTGTCTTCTTATGGAGACACTGAGTTTTCCCGCAGACCTCTCATGCGGTCACCGCGTCACACTGCTATTTTCCTTCCCGTCTGTGGGCTTTCCACTCTACCTCCAAGCACTGAGCCCAGGGCCTAACGCACAGTGCAGGTTCAGTAAATGCTGGCCACGTGCAGGGCCACAGGCGTTCACGCCTGTGATCAAGGACATGCATGTGTCCTTGCAGCTTAGAGGGGAACAGCTGCCAGGTCTCCAGCCTGGGCTCACATTCCGGTTCGACCTTCACTTCTCTGAGCCTCGGGTTCACCATCTGACAGGTGGAGAGACATCCGCCCCGTGTGCCATCTTTTTTTTGCAAAGTCCTTAATCTGGCGGTCTGTGCCCCCTTCCTTGACCGACACAGCCCCACACTCTTCATAAAGCACTGGATGCCTGAGTGAGGTCCTGTGAGTAAGGCCCCGTCCAGAGGTCACCAGAGCTGGGCCGTGTGGGTCGGGCCCGCAGGTCCGGGACGCAAACACGGCGCCATAGGTTGCACTAACACAGACCCACGGACGGCGTGTGCAAGGCTCCTGGCTGTTACGGGCAATACAAGGACACACTTTGGCAAGAGTGAAACCAAAATACACTGGGAAGCCCCTGTCAGCCTCAGGATGCAGTGAACAAAGCAAAGCACCTCTCTGCTCAGACCGGGCCTGGTACCCGTCTGAGTTCAGGAGCGAATCAGCGCTTCATCAGAATAACCACATCGTCCAAAGTGTTCACGCTCCGTAAAGCCGGTGTTTTGTTTTGTGTCTGTCTATCCTTATTCTCCACTGAGAATTTTAAACACGAGGCCAGAGGTTTCTAGGCATTTAGGGAAACATTCGGAATGGAACAGACCCTGATTTCAAACACCACTGAGCATCAACGTCTATCACCAAAGGAGGTAACTAGATAGCCGGTTTGCCTCCGATAATATTTATTTCTGAATAAAAACTTCTGTAGAAAGTGAATGCAAACTAACTCCTTATTAATGGGAATCTGAAGTTGCTGGAAAACAGACACACGTCTGCTACGAAATGGCCATGTTCTCACCCTGAAACAAAGCCGTGGGCGCTTCCTTCCCTGGAAGCGAGCACGCTTCCGAGGTGAGTTGGGGCCTCAGGACGTGAATGACCGGACTTTGCAGACATGTCCCTCCTCAGAATTCACTGACCGCTAAGCCCTCAGAGGGAAGGCAACTGTGACGTGTGTTTCCCGAGCCTCACGGCTTGGACCCCACGGGGACGGCGGGAGAAGCACACACGCTGGCTGGTGGGACAGGAAGAGTTTCTCCCATGAAAGCAAACACGAAGCAAAGCAGGCCCCGTCACCAGCGTCCTGTCCCCGGAGGGCGCGGACGTGGCAGGGAGGGCACGCAGGCAGTTCTGGGGTCCGGGCCTGCGGACGGGCGCTTACCTCTGGGCGGGGGTGCTGTAGCTGTTGTCATAGGAATCGTAACTCTGGTCATCGTAAGTGGCGCTGTACCCGTCGTCATAGTCCTACAACAGAAGAGGACAAGCACAGACACGCTCAGAGAAGCGTCTGGAAAGAACGAAGCACTCTGCTCTTAGCGGATCCTTACCTGTCAGCTAGCATTGAACTAGGCATCTAATTACAGTGAAGAAACACACAACACACAACAGTGACATCAATGAAAAATGACTGGGCAAGAATCTCCAAAAGCAAAGAGAAACTGGCAAAAACAGTCAGAACCAACATTTTCACACTTCTGGAAATTAACCAAAGGTTTGCAGAGACCTAGGGAGCATTATTTTTTTTTAAATGGCCTAATCTTGGTCTTGTGATGTTTTCCCTGGTCCTAGTTCCACCCTCACTGCTAGCTCTGCGGGCACCTTGAACTCCAACAGCCACAACCACTATGGGAGCAGGCAGGCTGAGGCCTCTGCAGGGGGCAGAGCCACATCAAAACTGTATCAAATAGGGATGTCTCCGTTTGATATGACTGGGAGCTCATCCCATGAAAAACCCCTTTTCTCTGGGCGTATTTGAAGATAATAATCAGAGGCAATTATGTAAAATTTCTGCTGCCCAAGGTGGAGAGAAACTAGAGCGAACAACAGGCTAACATGAAAAAGTGGGGAGTGAGACGTCAATCTGGGCTTTGAAAAGTTCTGACACAGCCCCGGGATCTAAAAGACTGTGTGCAAGCACAGAGTCAGGTGCTTGGCTGGAGGCCTGACTAGGCCCTGAGCTCTCTCCCCGAGCTGCCCTTGAGGTTCCGTATAAGAAAGACAAAGCTAAGGCAGAGGCAGCTGTAAGCTGACTGGCGGAGCAGTGAAGACATGCTCCCACAGACACCCATATGCTCTTGGCAGAGACCAGGGACTGAGTTTCCAAGCATTCAGCAAAATCTCTGTCCAGTCTTTAGCTGACCACTAAGGCAACACAGGGAGACACTTCAGTGACAACCCATGACAAATACAGACTGTATAGTACTTGTTTGGAAAGCTCACTAGACCGAAATAAAAACGAAAAAGAAATCCTGTGGACATAGGAGAATTTGATTTCCGGTTGACACGTTATATATACTAAATGCCCACTTTTAAGCAAAAACAGATGGGACGTGCAAACAAAATGAAAGTATAACCCATACATAAGGAAATACCCTAGGAAGCC